>SRMA01025236.1:59730-142974 GCA_007224835.1 Danionella cerebrum | reverse complement strand
ACAAGAAATATGATATTGTCAGGCCTACAAGAAATAATAATTGAATTCTTACAGAATTTTAAGTCACATTAAACTTTGAATATTTTGAACTTTATTTGATTGTTATATCACAAACTGCTAATATGAAAAGCCAAAATTGACAAAAGCTGTTTTGTAATTTGTATTTCGTGAGAACTTTGGTGAACTATGTTATTCGTATAGAGCTTTACGAATAAAGTTGATGATGGTCAAAAGTCGGAAAAGGAAAGGTGCTTTCCAGTCGGTCTTGAAGCAGGTAACTGTTTATATTTAATTCTTTGATCATTTTCAAGATACGCTACAAAGAATATAGCATTTCAATATGAGAACTTAACAAATACACGTTGAGCATGAGTTAAAAAACAAACAACTATTAGGAATTCAATATAAATGTACATTTTATAAATTACATTCTGTACACCTGTAAATGTACACTTTAATTTGTAATTAAATGTAGTTTGGTAGAGTATTTGTACACTTGAATATTATCTTTATTCATACTGAAATTTTTACTCTCTGCTGCTGATCTTTGCCTCCTCACAATTATCAGGCGCGAACAGTAGTTTCCAAATTGCGTTTTTAGATTTCAAAACTTAATTTGAAGAAGAATAAAAAGTCCCTATCTGTTATCCCCATAGAGGAGACAATATTTTTTTTTAATGCAGCAAAACAAGAAGGAGGCGATACGAGGGAATAAATAAAGCAGCATTAAGTGGAATACAGAACTAAACACCAGCAGCTGGATGCCAGATTGCTCTTTCTGCTGCGCTGTTTTCTGAAGGATTTCTGGGCTGGAACGCAGTGATCTATGAATATTCATATCGGAATAGAACTGTATGATTTTTGTATTGATTTTCCACAACAACGCGATATTTTTTTCTTTGAAAACGTTTGCTTGGTGCTTCATGTACTTTATTGTTTAAGATCAAAATTGAACAAAATAACCGAACTTAGATTCAGCCTATAATAATTCACTGACCAAATTTCAGAAATAGGTTCCCTTTATACTTTTGAGAGTTAAATCTAAGAAGACAATGCTGCTGGAGTCTTGTCTTCCTCCAATAACATCTGCTTGTTCGTAATCTTCAGCCGTCTCGCCCATTTGCTCCGCGCAAAACCCAATTACTCCGCGAGGTAATGAGAATTACACGCTATCACGTTTCCAAATTAATCAGAGCAGACCCTCCCCCGTAGAGCAGCCAAACACACTCCACCTTAACCAATATCACTCTTCACGTACTGAAACACACATTTTCACAGATAATGATGAGTCTAACCAACCACCGAATGATGCCTTTACACCAACAATTCAAAGTAAGTTGGGTGGGTGATAAAATGTCATTTATTTCTTGTTTGTTATTTGGCTGATGCATTTAAGATTTCTAACCATATATAGATATGATGATATGTGATAATGTCCCTATTCTTGTGATTTGAATGGTAAAAATCATCCGATGAGGCCCATCTATAATGTCTCTCTTGAAAAAAAAGTTGCTAAAATGAAAAAATGCCTAGTTTAAACAAGAAACAGGCCCAAGTTTTGCAAACTAACTTTAATTTGTTCAGATAATTTGTAACTAAATGTTTAAAATCTAAAATTTTCAGAACTAAACAAAGGTTGGTACAACTTTGTTCTCCAAAATTCAGTGGGTTGCGAATTGTTTTCTATTTTTTTTTTAGAAAGTGGGCATATCTACACTTTGCAATCCCATGATGCAAGAATTTGAGGGAGAAGATGCAATTTGTCACTAACAAATCAATCAATACAGCTGTCAGTTGTACTTTGCTCAAAATGCTGTACATACTATAAAAAACAGTGAAATATTATAAACATGCTAATGAATAAACATTACTAATATTTCAAATAACTTAAAAAACAAAACTTAAGTTACATGTAACCAGCATTAAACAATTTAACCTGCAAAATAATGGCACTTTCAAAATATAAATTACTGTAATGATCATTTTATTTAAGAAATTAAATAAAAAATTACACGCTACAGTGGGTAGCACTGTGGCCTTCTAGTTAGAGAGTTCTTGTTTCGAGGCTCGCCAGTGACCTAGCTGGAAGGAGTTTGCTCTCCCTGTGTTTGTGTGGGTTTCCTCTGGGTACTCCGGTTTCCCCCACAATCCCGAAAACATGCGGTTAGGTTAATTGAATAATTTAAATTCCCCGAACGTGTGAGTGATTGTTGCCCTGCGATGGACTGGCGACCTGTTCAGGGTGTACCCCCGCCTCTCGCCCAATCTGCACTGGAGATAGGCACTGGCAGACCCCCATGACCCCAAAAGAGAACAAGCGGGTTGGAAAATGAATGACTGAATGAATAATAAGTGACTTAATCAACATAATATGGGACGGTTCATCAAAACGCTTTAATAAACTGTAATTTAAGTTTTTTTGCAACATTTTATTTATTTACTTATAGTTGGATGTAGCCATGGTCTAGTGTTAAGACAACAGATGTGATTAGACCATTTATGTTGACCATCAATCATAATTGTTAGTTTAACTCTTTGTTTAAAGACTCATGGCCCTGATTCCTGTATTATATTCAAGCAAATTCAAAGAGTCAAGAAAAATATATATTTTAGCTGAATACGTGTTCATTAGTTAATCTTTGCTACTGTTAACTGAACTTAAATGAAACTTGAAGTAAATATTTATCCATGCTAAACTGCAGCACGCATAAAAATTTCCCAGATTGTGTTTAGTGTTTAATATTTATATGTGTGTTTGATGGTTTAAAACTCTGATCTTAAACCATTCTTAAATCCTCTGCTTCAGCACAGATGTTGAGCCATTCAAACTCAAACACTGGGTTTTGTTAGCCCAAAGGATTAGACCGAGAGGATTGTAGAGATGCATCAAAGGTGAAGGAAAAACACAAATAATGAGGGAAAAAAAGAAGAGCCAAAATAAACAAATAAATGAAGTGCATCTGTAGCAGTGTGCCTCAATAGAACGAGGAGATGTGGAGAGTAGGCACGAGAGATGTGCTTTTCCTCCTCTCGGGTTCATTGATCCAACATCGTTATCACTAGTGTCAGTCATTTATCACATGGTCATTCAAAGAAGAGCATTTTAGAGGAGGAGCAGACGGATGATTTGAGGAACTTATACAGTGGCCATATGAGACCACACTTCCCCTGGGACGAGTGTTTATCTCACCCTCCATCATCTGTTCAACCTTGTGTAACTCTCTTTCATGGAGAAAAAGACACATCTTATTGTTCAATTGTAGTTATTTCATGGGACTCATTAAGATGCTTAGTGAGTTTAAAGTCTAGTTAAAATGGAATAGAATTGTTACTGTTTATTTTGTATTTCCTAATTAAATATTGTTTGAATTAATGTGTCAATTTTAGCCATAACTGATCCATCGGACTATCAATGTAAATTATTCTACCAATTTAATGCAAAATATCTTTTTAACTGCAGTGTACAGTTATCATATGCTACGTTACATATATCAATTCTTCTAGAATGTAAGCGTTGAGATTTAAAAAAAAAATTGAGATATTAATGTTAAGGGAACCAGTCGGACATCACATTTCTGTTCACATTTTATTTCCGACGACGACACAATTAAAAAAAGCACATCAGACCACCACTCTATAACATAAAACAAGACTTTAATAACAAAAATGAAATCAAAATTTAAAGTATTTGAAGGAGCTTATCGGATGTCTACGTCTCTCACCACAGGCAAGAGCCAAAGAGGCAAGAGGAATGCTGGGTAAAGGGATCTGCCATTAGGTGACAGTACATAAAGGGGAAGGGTGTACATGAACGAAATGAACAGGATGCATAATAGAATAATTATATTCGGCAATTAAACTACTAAGTTATTTTCTTTATCTGTCACACAAAAAATTTGGTTCATGACCCCTTTAAAGAAAGCGATAATCTAAATTGTTTTAACCAGATGAGGTTACTTTAAACCAACAGTTTGTCCAGCAAATGTTTTTAGGTAGTGAGTTCCACGACTGTGATTTATTTTGGGTTTACACGGTAATGACTCTGCATGGTAAGAACAATTTTGTTTCAGTATTGTTTAGATTCAGGGAGGATCTCCTGCTTTTCCATTAGGGTGTCTTTTAAAAGAAGCCATTAATGTCTTTTTCAAAGCTTTCAGAATCAAAGTTGGACCTCTCTAGACTAGCAATGCACTTTTATAACTTTTGAAACACTATACTTTGTGTGTTTTTGTGTATAAGAAACACAGTATCTTATATGTATGACACCTCTGGGTCATTTTTGTCCCCCAACTTCTCTGCGTGTTTGCTCTACATGGAAATGGGAAGTTTTTTTGATTGGATAGTAGGGGAAAAATGGCAATTTAATTCTTTTAAGGACTTAAATCAAAGTTTGTGAACACATTCTAACTCATTAGTTGCGTTTTAATGGGTTCTGAGGCCTATCGTCACAAACTGCATGATATTATTGCACCTGTTGCATTCATGTTACACAATTATAATATTGGAATAGCTATCGACAGATTCAGATAACATCAAAATTGATTCCAAGATGGTAAAACTCAATTTACTAGTTTGACTAATTTCTAATTATTGAAAACATTAACGTTGTCTAAGTTGCAAGTCTATTGTTAATGTGCTTTTAGGAGTTACAGAGAGCCAACACACGTGTGGTGTGTGTGTGTATGGGGGGTTGGGGGTGGTCTAGGGGGACCTGCTTGTTTGCAGGTCATGAGCTGGACTCCTGTGTGTCCTAACACTAGTCTCTGGTTTAAAGCCAATGCACGCTCATACAGCTTGGATCAATGTGTTTGCTGAAAGAGTCGGTGTGTTTACTGAAAGAGACTATAAGACAGATGGAACTAAGAAACAGAATGAGAGAAAGGCCAGTCAAAGGAGTGTAAGATAGATGGAGAGATGTGCATTAGGAATGTTTGAGCGCTTAAGAAAGAGCGGATAATCCTGTAAGGGTTGAACACTTGGATATTCATGACTGCCCCAGTGTGGATGCTTTATGAAAAGAGGACAGAGCCTAGACGACTGAACATCAAAGAGCATCATTGGAGCTCAGAGGGCCAAGTGAGGGTTTGCTGCCACTGGACCTTTTGTTCATGGCTTTGTTGCTGTCCAGCTGAACCCTTTCAGAGAATGTATACGTGTGCGAGTGTGCGCCCGACCAGCCCTAAATGTCTGGAAATCTGATCCTCTACTGGCATATGTCTCTACATCTCAATTCACTGGGAACACACTCTCAATTTCATTCTCCAACACCTAATCGTATTAGGAACTTTTAGGGAGAAACTTTTTCCACACACTTCTGTCATAGAGCATGCTCTTAACATCTTGTATTGCCACATTTAGATGAGTGTGTGTGTGTGTTGTGTGAGCATGTGTCAGGGAGGTTGATGGATGGTCGGCTGATAGAGGTGTTTGGCTCTCGGTTTGCAAAGGTCGCCTGACTCTTCTTTTCTCTCATTTATCTTCACTTACTTTCAGCCATCTTGACAAGTGGATCCAGACCTCATCAGGGCTGTGTTGTCTCAGTGGGTTCCGTTTTAAAATTTCAGTAAGAAATGTTCGATTTCTCATAAATATTCTTATTCAGATTTGAACCGTGACATTATTAAGTGAAATTATTGTTGTTTTTTTCCAGTACTGGTGACTTTCTGGCCTTTAGCCTGTTAACTGACAGTGGGTGTCTGTGATTTTTTTGTTTGTTTTGTCTGTATAGTTTGTAGCTTTTCATGCTGTCTCTTCAACTTCTCATCGATTATCCCTTGTGCTCTCGTCAAACCTAGCTCATCTATCATGTCCAAAGAGCCTTCACTTTATCTTATGGAAAGGAAGTTCCTGTCAAAAGTTCTTAAAAACAAATGGGCCTCTTTTGCCAATGGATCTATAGCTTGGGACTTGAATAAAAAAGAGCAATATTTACATTTCAATGGAAAAACTTTTGAAAATGGCAAAAATGGAAAAAGCAGTTTTCTATTAATCTGGACTCATTACATTGTTTAAGTGAATATTGTTATGAACAAGTTTCTTATTTAAACAAACTTAAGAATTACTCTTTTTATTCTTCCTTGTCCAGTCATAAACAACCAGGGAGATGGATGAATTGGCAGACAAACAGATGGATGGGTAGACAGACGGATGGATGGTTGAATGAATAGATGGATGGGAGGATGGACCAATCAATGGATGGCATAGGGACGGATGGACGGACAGAGGGGTGGAAGAATGAATGGATAGATGGGCGGATGGACCGATGATTGGATGGATAGGGAGATGAATGGATGGACAGTCAGATAGATAAATGGGTGGTTGGATGGATGGGTGGATGGATGGATGGATGGAATGGACATAGGTGAGTGGGTTGGTGTATGGATGGGTGAACAAGTGAATATATGGATGGACGGATGGACAGACGGACTGAAGGATGATTAGATGGATGGATGGATGGATGGATGGATGGATGGATGGATTGGTTAATGGATGGGCAGTCAGATAGATGAATGGACGGTTGGTTGGATGGATGGATTAATGGATGGAATGGACATAGGTGGATAGTTAGGTGTATGGATGTGTGAACGGATGGACAGACGAACTAAGGGATAATTGGATGGATGGATGAACTGATGGACAGACAGGAGGGAGAGATGGGTGATGGACGAACGGACAGACTTATGGATGGATGGATGGATGGATGGTTGGATTGAAGGAAAAGATGAAACTATGGGTAGATGGATGAACAATATTAATGATCCTTTTTTAAACTCTATGAAATGGTCAGTTTTAGTAGTGTGTTGATTAAATCTTTGGCATGAATCACTCTGCTCTGATTGGTTAACAGTCCTAAATATTCAGCTCTAGCAGAACTGATCTAATCAGACAAACTGGCAACTAAAGTTTTAGCTTTAGCTAAAAAAAACAGTGTTAACAGATTTCTTTATTACAGCATTCATTTTTGTTGTGTTGAATTCTGCTTCCCCAAAGTACACCCCCACTGTGTTTATGGCAAACCATTGCTTCTGTTTGTTTGGCGCCATCCTTAAAATTAAAGTTCTGCAATAAGCATGTTAAAGTAGGGAACTGGCAAATGAATTGTGAAGGGGGCGGGGCTAAAATTACCAAGCAACGCATTTTTCACCAAAGTATGTGAAAAATTCCAGCACATTTGATTTCTCAGTTCTCTGAAAACCTAAAAGTAACTCCGTGGCCCAAACTTTGTCAAAATCATAACAGAAATGTGTGAAGACAAACAAAAAACAAAATGATATCCGCATTTAGTCATTTTCAATGCGGCTAGAGATCAATACAAAAAAAATAATACAGTTATGACAAGGAATTGAGCCTCAGTAAGGTTTACAATTTTACACATTTTTTTTCCATGAAGACTCTTGGCACCGGATTCTGCAATGCATATGTTCAACGTGACGTGTCAGAGTGAGTGCTCTTATTAGTGAAATGTGACACACTCGGCAGCTGGCACTGAGTAGCTCGTGACAGCTATAATCAGTGTGTCCTCAGCAGGGCCGCTTCAGAGCGTGTGTTTAAAGAACGCTCCCCACCACTCTCTGGACATCAGCGACTGTGTACGATTTCGAATCTGTTGTGTCAACTGTTCTTCGGGCAACTTGACAAAAGGCCCATGGGGTGACTCTTCGCCTTGCCTCATCCATCTGAGAAGCCAACCGTTCTGTCCAGGCCAACCTTTCCCAGAGCATGCTGGGAGCGACAATACCCTGCCTTCAGCTCATTGGTTCCACCCTATTAACAGCTTGTAATCTTCTCATATCCATGGCCGCCGGCCCAGAGCAACATGTCAAGCAGGCTTCATAGTGCTCTGGAGCTCTAGACAGCTCACCTCCCCCTTGTCAACCTTTTTACCACTACTCCTGAACATACACTCTTGTTTTAAGAAGCCAAGAACGTGATGTGTATGACAGAGTTTGAGGCCCTCCGGTCTCACCCTCCACACCTGCTTCCCTCCAGGAGAGAGAAAGAGAGAATAAAGTTGTGACATCTGTTAATTTCTCATTAGAACTTTTCTTTATGCAGGTTTGTCTCTGTGCAAGACAGCTCTGCAGTACGTGCAGTACGGACACAAGCTGGCGAAGGGCTGGCCAGCCGGCGGTTGAAATACCACGCTCGGCATTTAGCAGACGTTTCTAGGCATCCATGGTCTGGTAATGAATATGGAAGCAGATCTTCTCTGCTCAACAATATTGGTTTCATTTTTTTCTTTGAATCAGCTTGTGTTGTGACCTTAAACAGTTTGCAATGCAAAGCTGTCAAAGTCAGCACGGGTAACTCAAGTTATTTCTGTGCATTTTTTTCTCGTTTGCTCTTCATTTCGAGATTTTTTTGGATCACACATTGGTACATGATGTGATTCGTTGGCCTTTTCTGAAATACCAAAAATAATACAGTTAAGGATGTTTATTCATAAGATATTTACATATTTGATTTCCTCCATCACTCTGTAAAATAGTGATAATAGTGGATTTAGATGTTTCTAAAATGTTTAGATGTTTCCCCAAATGTTTTTTTAGCAGAATAGTGATTTGAGTAAAATCTACATTTTCTGTTCCAAACATTCATAAAGCACCTCAAAGTGATGCAATACTAAAAATTTCAAATCCAGATACAACTCTATTTTTTTACTAAATGCTACAAATCTATATAATCAAAGTAAATTTTTTTTTTTCAAATGAAACGGTTTAAAATATATTATCAAACAACATCGATATTGAATCATGTGGCTGGTTCCTATAACCCACACACAGATATTGAACTCACTGTTCCAAAGCGCAGGAATCATCTGCTGCCGGGTGAAGTGGTCTGCATCCCGCAGTCTCTCCTTTTGCCTTCCGAGACTCTGGGATGTCTCCGCTTGACTGTGATCAGCTGGAAAACGGCTGGAATCTGCTCTGTCTTCCTGGAATGAAAATGATTCAAAACTTTTGCCAGCCTGCATTTTTCCACCTCCTCCACCCTCATCTTCTTTTCCCTGATGCATTTTGGGGGAAAAAAACGCAAATGCCGCTTATTCTGGTCTTGAAAAAAGACAAAGAAACTTAGGTATCAGATTTTGGTTAAAAAATTTATTAGAATAGTCAACATGCACAACTCTAAATATGGAAATTGGAAATATGTTTTTATTTGACCAGACAATTAACCAATTCCACTAGATTTATTGTCTCCATTATAATTTTTATCTTTATTGAAGCCTGCCAGTAGGTACCTACTGATCCATATAAATGACTACAGCTGAAAATGTCCCTACAATGGCGTTCAAAATGGCTTGGGCATGTCACCTCAGCCAGGCATTTTACTGGCAACTATAGGAAACAGGCCTGGTGTGAATGAGCTTATTGAAGCCCCAGGTGCAGATCCAGAGACCCAGCCCAAGCTTGCCGGCTTGGCCCAGACGGAGCACACTCTGACCCCCACAAAGAGAGCCCTCATCTTCCACCATGCCGGGCTGTACCAGACCCTGACCTGCTCCAGCTTTGCCATGGAGTCAATGTGTGCTGGGGGTAGGGGATACGGATGTGATCCCCCCCAGCACCACACCACCTCATTCAACAAACCACAAGCTGGAAGGAAGGACAGAGAGAGCGGGCGGGGGTAGAGTTTCGGGTGGACACCAGGTTCTTTCTTTCCCGCTCTTTTTCATCTCTTCATTCTGTCTCTGTGTCAGAGCAGGTGTCCCTTTCGGCCATCTCTTCTCACCCTCCCTTCTTTCTGTTGCCGTTTCTTTTCATACACGTTCACAAACGTACAGCTGATGAACATCCCAGCTCAAATCCATCACAGGCCGTCTTTTATTGGTCAGCTTAAGACACAAACACTCCCACACACAACCTAACACACTGGCAGGTTGTGTTCTGTTACTCTGCAGGTGCCTGGCATTGCGGTGCCCCTTTAGATTCTCTTTCCTGTCTAAGCCTATGAGTATTTGCACATGGACTCCATGATACTATTCACCAGGACTGCGTGCCATAACCTTCTTATGCTCCTCTCACCCCTGCAAGACACATAGGGGATTCTATGTTCTCACCTCCCGCTCTCAGCACAAACAACATGCTTTCTGTTTGCATCTCTTCCTTCCTCACAGGTTTAGAGGGAGGCTAAATGAAACAGTGTTAAGAGCTTGGGAAAGGAGTTAATTGCAGTGTTTGTATGGTTTACAATCAGTCTTATCCTCGGTTTGTCCGGTGTGCCACCTGGGATGAGAATCTTTGGGTCTTCTGTTTGTCGCTGAGTTGTTCAGTAGCTGGAAACCAATGCATTGACATACCCCGTGCATGCGAAATCACAGTGGAGCGAGGAAATGGAGACGTCTTAGAATCCCATTTAACGTGAGCCATGTGCTCAAGATCAGGAAGTTCAAGCACTAGAAATGATGATCAAATCATTGGCATGGAGGACAGATAAGGAGGTGTCTGGGGCAGAAAAAGAGATGGGGAGAGAGTGAAAGAGTAACTCATTGGTTCTTTACATCCGTACTTCACTCATTTTCCTGCAGAGAGTCTTAGCAGCACTTTTTTCGCCATTGGGTCCAGGCTTTTCATCGTTATCCATTTTTGTTTCATTTGGTAGACTAAGTAGATATTCAAGACGTCAGTAATATGAGCTTTAAGAATTAAGAATTGCTGTTTTCCAAGTCTCTCGAAGAAGATCTGGAGTGTTTGGACCAAGATCTTAAAGGTAAAGCCTTTATTTATACTAACAGAAAAGAGCAACAGGACTCTAAATGCTCCAATATTTTTGTACTGTTCCAAAGTTTGATTGGTGTTTTTCTGTGTACAAATGGCATTTGGTTCCAAAGGATGAACACAACTGAGCTTAACTACAACATAAAAAAGGCCTACCTCAAATAAAAGTCAAATTATAGCTACTATTATCTCAGCTACTCCACTTTTTCTCAATATCACTTTTTCTCTATATTTTAGCATGCATGCAGCTCCAGGATTTCGATACAGGGAGCAAAGGGAAGGCTTCTTGCAACCAGTGATTCCAAGAATGGTTCTAGTCCCAGGATCAGGGGGATCCGGTTCCAGTAATGAGGGGCTCTTGGGACCATTCAGATCTCCAAAACCCCCTCGTGAGCTCAGTCTGGAGGAGCAACAGGAGCTGCGTAGGAAGATCAACAGCCGTGAGAGAAAGAGGATGCAGGACCTAAATGTGGCCATGGATGCTTTAAGGGAGGTCATGGTACCTTACTCTTCTTCCCCCACTGGTGTAGGAGGGACTCTGCAGCACCCTTACCTACCTCCTGGAGTTCCTCCGACAGGCCGTCGCCTCTCTAAGATCTCAACACTTGTGCTTGCCCGTAATTACATCTTACTCCTTGGTTCCTCTTTGCAAGAAATGAGGCGCCTGTTGGGAGAGGTCAGCATCGGGATGGGTGTCAATGGAACTGTACCACGTGTACTAGTGACAGGGGGGTGGCCATTTCTTACTGGGCAGGGACAGCTCCTGCTTTCCCCTTCTGAACAGCAATTAAGAACGGGAAAGTGCCCACTGTTGCCGCAGACTGCCCAGGAGGAGTCTTTGGCTTGGGGGTCGGGCAGCATATCAGAGAGCCCGGTGTGCCAGTGTGGTGTGTGCCAAAGCCCACGAGTGATGCATGTTAATTCAGTCACCGGGTTCCCAAAATGATTCCTGTGTGATGGTATCACTTAAAAATCAAATAAAAGCCAGTGAAACAATATGTGCGTTTTTGTATGTTTCACATGCCAAAAAGTGGTGCACCTAAAACGTTTGTAATAATAATTATTATAATAATTTAATTATTACAAAATAATAAAATAATAATTAAAATAATAATTACTGTTTTACCATTTTAAAATATATTGAGATCAGACGATATCACTATTAGCATTTCAGCATTTAAAACTGATTAGACAATTAGTGTTTGAATTAAAGCTGAACAGTTTCCATGTTTTTCTTGATTAAAACTTGACTCTTTTAGACCAATGTATGAAAAATGTAAAAATTATTGTTTTACATTTTACATTTAAATCTAGTGGTGTAAATAAAGGATAGCCATTGGAAGTACAACACCTGTGATATGACTTGTGTTTTTCAAAGGTCAGGCACAAAAAAAGCACAATGGGACAAAACATTTTTTACTTTATTTGTACATTGTCTTTGCTTTTTTGTGGGGGACTCATTGTTTTTTGTCTCAACTCGTTTGATTTTTGTTACAAAACAAAATTTTAGCAGTAAAGAAATAGGAATTTGCGATTATTACAATTATTCGCAATTGTATTTTTTGTACAATTTCAGGATTGTTGTGGAATTATTGTGTAATATAATGAAAAATAATGGTCTAAAAGAAGCTGGGTTTGTGCTAAAAAAAATTATATTAAGCAATACCACAAAAGATAAATTATTAGAGTAAATTGAAAAAAAAAAAGCTCCCTAAAAAGGCCCTGAGAGTTAACAAATGTGCATCATTTGAACTTTTTGCATTTTAAAGTAATAAAAACCTGCTTCTCTGTTTATTTGGACTCAGCCCATTTCATTCTCAGAGTGTGTCTCTGTGCTTGGCTGCATCCGAACGGATCGAAATAATTAATTGTGCACCCCTTTTGCAGCACAGGGATAGAGCTTTTCTTTACCCCAGCTTTTCTATCCATCCCATTCAACTTCTCGAACATAGCAGCCTCGTGATAATTGGCTGTCACTCTTTCTTCAACCTCACAGCCTTTAATCTAGTCCCTCGTTTGCTGCTCGTCACGGTAAATGCGTTTACACGAGCCGGTGTGGTGCCATTCATGGCTCTCAGTGAACAACATATTCAAACGCCTGGAAACTGTCTTTTCCCCAAAGGAGTTCACTTACCTAAATTACAAACAAGACCCTCTCTAGCACCCAAACGCTGACATACACCCCTCTGAAGGTTGGTAGCCAGGGAAAAAAAAGAGAGAGAAGCAATTCTTTCAGTCTTGGAGCATGCTGAAAGCCTTGAAAGAGGGGGAAAGGCAATTCCATCTAGCGTGAATGAGAATGCAGATTATAATCATAAGAATAATGATAAAATACAGGGGAATAATCGCCCCTATGGCAAAAGGGGATTAGTCCGGCCAAGCGCGTGAAAGAGGGTGAGAGGCTGAATGGAAGGAGTCTGTTGCCCATCGGCCAGCACAAAAGAAGAGGTAGATGCCATTAAGTGAGATTAGGGTTAATAGGCCTTGATTTTACTTACAAGGAGGTAAAAAGAAGTACAGAGGGGGGAGAGATCAAAGTGAGACGTTCCGACTTAAAACACTTCTCACTGCGAGGACGCTCACACTCACTTTAACTTGCCACCTCTTACATTTACATATAGCTGCCTTATGTCTTCTGACAACTTGAGGAGATTGCCTGGCCAATTTTAGCTCACTTCAGTGCTTTTCTTAAAGCATCTTCTCCTGTCCTTCTCTCCTGAGGTGATAACTTTCTCTCTGATGATGGTGGGTGTATTGTGAGAAGGATGTAGGGGTCGGCTCTCTCTTTGTGTTCCTTCTTCAGCTCATCAGTGCAGCTAAATCCAGCCAAAACAAAATGTGACAAAGGGAGAGAAAGTAGAACGGGGTGTTCTATTGTTGTCTCCTAAATGCCAATGTGTCCTGCTATAATTCACTGATATATGGCTAGACCAACCCCTGTATGTGTTTGTGTATGTATGCGTTTCAAAGATATAACAGTGAGCTCCAGTCTAGTTAAGGCGAAATAGTGTTTCGTTGATTGGAGGCTTGCTAGTTTTGCTTTATTTTAAGTAAGAAGATCTGCGCATTTCAAATATGTCAGTATCAACAAAAAATTTCTTTAGATTATTGTGGTTCCTAAATTTCCCAAAGACTGATTGAGGGCCATCCATCCTTAGCCCAGGCTGAAAAGCGGTGTGAGAAGATCTCCACTCCTCCTTTCAAAGTCTGTGCAACTCTCAAGGATTTATTTCTGTCCTCTTCGGCTTCTTTATCCCAGTCTACACCAACCTCGTAGTGACTTATGACGGGTTAGAAAGTCATCGATATATCACGCTCACAAAACCCACCACACACAGAGATTAAAACTAATATGGTTCATGAAGTGATGGATGGATTTGAGTGTCTGGTGTAGATTTCATGTTTGTTGGTACCAATAATTCAGACCGCGTTTCATCCTGCTGACCTTTAAACAGCTTAGCTTTCTCAATAACGTTGTGCTCAGCCTCCGTTTACATTTATCTAGTTGAAACTTCAATTCTAATGTTTTTTGTTTTGATTATCTGAGCAGTGGTACACAGTAACTAATCAAAAACACTAGTTTTTTTTGGAAATTTAGTGAGTAGATATAGTGATTGGCCCCTGTTCTGTCCAATCAAATTGCGTATAAAGAAATATTCCTCCCAAAATGAGATCTAGTGAAAGTAACAAATCCAATACTATCAAATTGATACAAACAAAATACATAGAAATTATTTTGCAAGAACAGCTCGTTTATTTCCTTTTATTATTTCAGTCGCCTGGGAAATAGTTGTTCTCTCCCTCTCGTGCTCTTTTTTTCTTTCTTTCTACTGTTTCACGCTCTCTAGTCTCTATTTCACTCTTGCTCCTCTCTTTTTTTCTTTCTTCTCTCTTCCTGTCTCTTTGCTCTGTATTTTTCTCTTTCTCTCCCTTTCTTTCTTTACTTTTGGTCTCTCTATTTCATTTGCCAGTATCACTATCTCACTTTCTCTTTTCAATCTATCCCTTTTTTCTTCTATTTTACTCTCACTCTTTACCTCCCACTCTCTCTCTCTCTTCTTTTAATTTTTTTAATTTTATTTATTTATTGATTTTGTATTTTTAATTTGACTTTTTAGCCACTCTCTCTCTCTCTCTCTCTCTCTCTCTCTCTCTTCATGCTATCAGTCGGTCTTCTTTTTCTCTATTCTCCTTCTCTCTCCCTCTTGCTCTTTCTATTGGTTTCCTTGTTCTCTTCCTCCTTTCTCTCTTTTTTGCTATGTATGCATGGACTTGGGTATGCAATCTAACCTTATTTTTAAACTTTTATAAATGACGAAATTACTTAACCGTCTTGGCTCTTTGATTTGAAGTGTAGTTCGAGGTAACAGAGGGCTATACATCCCTTCATCCTTGCCCCTCCCCCTTCATTTATAACAGATTTCAGACACCCTTTCACATCATATGAATGTGTACAACATAGCAAAGGGGTATGACATGGTCTAATTCTTCAATACCCTGCCACTCCTTTACCCAATAACATTTACCCAGTAGTGACCCTCTTCCTTGTCTGGCAATGCCAAATTTGAGCATCAAACCCTTTGATCAGAAACTTTCGGGGTACAGTGAGGACACTGCATCTATAGTTTAATGCGGCCGATGGTTTTATCATCATTAGTTGCGTACACCACTCATCAAATCCTATTTTAATTTAGATGATCTTTCTATTACAAACCCATGAATAATACTCCAAATATTTATAATTTTGAAGTTCCTGTGAAATTTTTCAATGTACTCGTCCTGCGTCTTTATAAAACCAATCACCAACATTCCCAGCAAATCCCTAGTCACCTCAAACTCTTTAAAACCCCGAAACCCAACCACAAATTTTGTTCATTTGTGTACACAAAACAAAGAAAACCAAGACTCATTCCTGTGTATTGTCTTTGCCCATGTAAATGGCATGCAATTTACACTGCATTTGTCATTTTAATCATTAAATCTTTCATTTTCTTTACCCGCATGTTCCCTTTTGTGGTAACAGGGGTCTGCTAGTGCACTTCGGGCGACAGATGGGGGTAGACTCTGTTCATCAAAGTCTAATTCGCACCTTTACTCACAAGGGGAATGTACAGTATTCAATTAATCTGATGCACGTTATTATAATCTACTGATATAACTGTAAAAATGCTGAAAAAAAACTCCTTATTAATCCTTGTAAACATTTAGAGTACTCAAAAACATTTAGATGCACTAGTAATATTATTTAACAACCACCGCAAAGACACTCTCTCTCTCTCTCTCTCTCTCTCTCTCACACACACACACACACACACACACACACACACACACGCACGCACGCACACACACAGACAACGTGGGGAGTCTCTGAGAGAGGAAACGCTGAGCCATAAATCGGGCACTGTGAATAAGGGAAAGAGAACAAGAGGGAGGGCATAACAGAAGACCCCTCTCCTCTTCCCACCCTAAGCATTAAAGATCCTGTACCCCCTCATCCCTCCCTCTTCAGCCCAAATTCCCGCTACTGTTCTGAAAGATGCATTGGGTCATACACACACTTTACTGGGCCAGTGATGACCTGGGACATTAACCCGCTGATCCTCTCACACCCTCCCTCTGTTGTATACTCACAGAGAGTTTTATTGGCTGCCAGAACAGTGTCTCATTACCCTTGTGGCCCTGAAGACTGAGAAGGGGTGTGTGTCATGGGAACAAACACGGCCTCAGCAGTCAGTGCTGTGTCAGACCAGACGACAAGGTTCAATGTCTCACTACAGATTTCTGGATCGTAATCAAACACATTTTCAGGTTTTGATTTATTTTGGGTCAGCTTCTAAATGCTGTTGCTGTTACCAGTGTCACTTTATCAAAGTTAAAGTCAAAGTAAGTTGAAATCTTCCTTTCAATTCTTCAATTTAATTTGAAGTATATTTTTAAACGCAACATCTTCACAGACTTTTGTGGAAACTGATTGCCTCAGAACATCTGAGTCACAGAGGTGACTAGAATCACATTCACTCCATGAAGCAAACACTTTCTCCTAGAGGATATCCACCAGTAGCTTACCAATTTTCTTACCAATCCGCCAATTTTTTATTGCCATTTTTTGCCCTACCATTTTGTCATTTATGAAAGTTATAATTTTAAGTTAAGTTTTGAGTCCCACATCTATTTATAGGTCAGCAACCTTTAATCATTACAATACACTATAGGCTTCATTTTCGAACCCGCTTATTCCAAATATCCTTTAAATATATTTTAAATATGAATTTCATGCATGTAATTCAAACCCGAGTTGTTGATTAAAGATAGTGAAGGATTCCTTAAATAATTTGGAGATATGCTACAAAACTAACCCTACAAAACTAAATTTTATTTTATTATCACGTTAAAATGAACTTATGACATCGAAAATTTTTTGAAATCGCCTGATGTGCCATATGAAGTGCAATATAAACACACTGGGCAAGTGAGGGTTCTCTCCAGTCTGAAGAGAAGAGCAAACACAAAACACACACATGCTATTGGGGCCCGGGTGTCCCTGTCGGCGTGGCAATGACCCAGTGGCTCTTGGTTTGACCTGTGCCCCAGTGCTGCCCTGGGGTCCGGAATGCCAGTTAACACATCACAGAGCGCTCTCTTTCACAGTTTCTCTTTTTTCTTCTCTTGTCTTCTTTATCTGTGACGTGTTCCTGCCCTTCTTGCCCCACAGAGACGGCCGCACAGCTGACAGCAAACAGGCCTTTTTCTTTCTCTGGCTTTCCTTCTCGTCTCTGTTCCTTCTTCTTCTCTTTCCTCCTCTTTTCTGCTTAATTGAGTTGTTTGGGAGACAGGCCGCTGCAGTGTGGGGAGTCTGTGTGTGATGCTCTTTGTGCTCCTCTAGACGGGTTAGTTTTTCACTGTTAGTGCTGCATGACTAGATATTCCACCAAGCCACTGAGAACAAAAAGTCGTAAATTACTAGAACACTTTTAGGTGTAAATAATCTGGGAACAAATAGTTACAGCCCATGTTTACATTTTTGACAGGCTGTTTGTTAATTAATATCTAAAGTGAAGTACATAAAGATTGCTAAAGAAAACTTTATTTAATGCACTAAAAGTATGTGTGCCATTTTTCTGGCCAAAAGATATAAAAGAGAAGGTTTTTATCTGTTAAATTTAGGTGATAAAGCTGAAATTAATTTGCACCGTAATGAACACATTTAAAACCGTTAGATATTTAATGATTAGCACTTGTTTGTTAAAAAATGTTTTCATTCTAATCAACTTCTGTCTTTCTTCAAAAAGGTGCCATCCAAAGAGTTCTGGCAGCCAGGCAAGTGTCATAAATATAAACCTCATGTGCCTCCAGAGGACTCTGTGTGCTCTTCCACTTCAACGAGAGAGGCTCAGACTGAACTCCTCGCACAGAAGACAAGATAGAAGTGCTCTGTCAACACTGTGAGTGCAGAACATCAATCACCTCTCCTTGTTCAAAAAAATGGGGCTTTGATTTAAATTGTGACTCATAATTTCACTTAAAATAATAAAATATTAAAATATCATAAAAAAAATCTTGTTACTTGGTTTGGGAGGGATGCAACTTATTTATATGAATTGAGGTTGTACAATTGCATTATGTGGAAAGTTCTAAGTCAAATTATTTCAAACATTTTCTAAAGACAAAAATACGCAAAAGTTGAATGAAATGCAAGTAATTATTTTAATGGTTCAAATCACTTTTAGAAAAATGTAATCTTTTTTTAGTATCATACACATGTCTGTGTGTTTGAATTATGTTCAATTTGAGTCGATATCTCAGCTCATCTAATTCTTACTAGTTTGTTTATATTATTAGATATTATCAATTTAAATTAAGAAAAAGTGTTAAAAATGAACTATAAAATAATATACAGATGTTTATTTGAAATACTACAATACTATTTTTATTATTACAATTGATAATGCATTATATTTGTAATAATTCACTAAGATTAGCCTTCTAAATTTAAAATGTGTTAATTGTAAAATAACAGAAAATCTCAGAACATATTCAAATCAGAATTAATGATCTGAAATAAAAACATGTATTCAATGAGAATTTTTAGTTTGTTCACATTGTTTCATTTCAAAATGTTGAAAAAAAACTACAAAACTTCTTTCGTTCATAGTTAGTTTATCTCTCAATATTAAATTGATTGAATTAAGCTTTGGTATTATTATAAGTAAAACGTGTATTAAGTTTTGTACTTCAGTAAAAAATTGCAAAAAATTCCACTTATTATTCTTATTTTTTTAATTCAGACATTTTAAAAAATGTAGTATTTAAATCAGCATTTCCCATGGTTTGCCCTGATGTCTACTGTATTACAATTTAAACCTGCTTTTTGTATAGTTGTATTTCAAACTGGGGTCAACAGTGTTGGTGGGCTGTATGTTACAACTTTTATGACAAAAGTGAATCCGGTTTACAGTAATAATAAAAAAAAAACACACTGGAAAAAATTTTCTTTTAAATGTTTTCAATGTTTTTACGAGATCAGAATAAGATAACGACCAACTAACATAATATTAATGTTTATCTTATGTACGATGATTCAAGTTGAACACACATAAATCTAAAGGACTGTTGCAGTGTCTGGTCGGAACCTCAGCTGCCAGTATTTTACTGTAAATTAACAATGAAAGAGTTAAACCATCTGGATTATTTGAAATGCTTCAAATACACGGAACCATTTCATAATGTAATTAATTCTACAAAATTTTCTAGGTGTATTTATCTGAAAAATGTTTGGTGGGAGATAAATGTGTGAAACTAATCTGAAGCTTGCAGGAAACCATGATACAATTTATATCTATGCATTTGTTTTCTAAAGTAAGTTCAAGGAATTATAACACATTTGATCGGTTCTTGTTTTCCGGTGCTCTGGAAACTTATGATCTTGACGTTGCTTTTGTTCCAATGCTCTAGTCTTTCAAAGTGCATTTACACCAGCCTGTCTATGAGTGCGTGTGTGCTTCTCGCTTAGTGTGAGTGATGCTGTCATGCCCTCTTCCTTTTCCCTTGTGCTCTCTGCCACTGATCAGGGACAGCCAAGGGCAAACGTTTAACTAAGTGTGTGCGAGTGTCGGCGTCTAAAAGAGTCACCAGAGTTTGTCATTTATAGACAAGGTCTGGACTTGAGCCACCTTACCTCAGCTTTTCCCCAGCCGTCCTCCTATAACAAACATACACACACCTCTTCATTTTGGAAGCACTGACATCCATGCCAAGCTGAAACACACATGCACACACACACACACACACGCACACACCGTGTGCAAGAGCGCTGACAGCAGAGCTCAGGCAGACGGTGGACAGACGTTGTGCTGACCAGCACAAACCTAAAGACACGACGGCACAAGGGCAGCACAGGGAAGGAAAGAGAAATGAGGAGAATGAGGGAGGAGAGAGGGGCAGGTCTGCTCCTCTCCAGATTGCAGGAATGGCAAAACCAGCAAGCAGGATCAAAGCGAATCTCTTAGAATTCATGAAATGTTACATTTGTACTTTGTATGGCACATATTTACCAACAATAGAATTAATATAAACGTATAGGTTTCATAGAGAATAGAGGGTATACATGTGACATCAAGGTACCCTGGATGTTGCGGAGTGAGCTTGAATGGTGGAAATAGGGAAAAGCTGATGTGCGACTGACTGCTCAAACACTTCTGATTTGAACACACACTGATTGGTGCAGTTCAAAGAAATTACTGGGATCCAGGATTTGAAACATAGAATTGTTGTTGCAATTTCTTGTCGGGCAGTATGACTTTTTACTTAATCACCATATTCGCGACTCACCAATTGTTTAATTGATTTCAAAAACCGGTATAATGTATAGGTTTTAAAAAGGTTATTAACCTTGATATTTTTGGTTTTAAATTAAATGTAAAAGTGAGAAATCCTGCGAGCGTCTTTCAGTTTCATTTTACAGACCACAAATCGACGCCATCAGTGCCATTTAGTAGTAAAAAGAAGGGATAACCCTTTTGAAGTATAATACCTGTGATATGGCCTGTGTTTTCAAAGTTTTTCAAAAAGCACATTGGAATGGTGTAAAAGATTTGGGAGGTTCACTTGGTTTTTATTACAACTTTCACAATGTTTTGACCTTGTCTTTGCTTTTTGGGGGTTTTATTAATTTTATTTTGTCTCAGTACTTTTGATTATTGTAATAAAACATAACAACTGTTCGTTCTGAATTTTTAGGAATAAAGGTGGTAGGTAAATTTGTTTCTGAATTTGGTTTAAAAATACATATATATATCTATCTATATATGTATATATATATATAGATATATATATATATAGTCAAATTATTTATGTTTTATGTTATGTTTATATTTCAAGTTCTTCTAACCCATCAGGCAACAGTACCTGGAGCTAATATTTTTGAAGAAATTAACAATTGCAGCATATTTATGCAAATTTTTAAGATTTTTAAGCAAGCCCTGACTATGGCCCCTTCTTCAGTTTTTCTTGATTCCAGATGATTTATCTCAGGCTGATTATAAAGTCGTTTCATTCAGCCTGTGTACAAATGTCCTTATGCTGAACAGAGGGCAGTGAGAAGAGTGGGTGGTGTGAAAGGAGCGCTCTGTTGGAAGGGCACGGTCACATACACACATACACACACATACACAGGTCACTGCCGGTCTCGACTGGCCAGGTCCGCAGGTGCTGCTTGGCTTGACTGCAGTCTTCTTTGCATATATTTGCATACTGTCAGACAGCGTCAGAGAGCTGGAGTTCGCCCAAAACCAGAGAGAGAGGGATACAGTTTGAACTCTAAATGCAGGGAAGACACTAATGAAGAGAAAAGAGCGTTACTCTTAGCATCACTTCAATTTTAATATGACGTCCTCTACTGCAGAAAAGGAAACCAAGTCAACAAAAACATTCTAGTTTTTAACATGCAATCGTTTTTACACTTTATATATTCCACCGCATCACAAAGGTACTCTATTGAATTGAGATCTGGTGACTGTGGAGGCCATTTGAGTACGGATAACTCATTGTCATGTTCATGAAAGATTTGTGCTGGAATTAGCCGTCAGAAGATGGTCAAAAAGCCATTGACCTGGCTAGCAACAATACTCAGGTTGGAGGGGGTGTTGACACAATGTTCAATTGGTACAAAACGGGCCTAAAGTGTGTCAATAAAATATCCCCCACACCATTAAATCACCACCACCCACCTGAACCCTTCATACAAGGCAGGATAGATCCATGCTTTTATTTTGTTGATGCCAACTTCTGACCTTACCATTTTGCACTCCGCTCTTTCCTCTCTCTCCCTTATCTTGTATCATCCCAGCTGGCTTCAATGTGCTTGATTGCAAATGGCTTTTTTTTAACCTGCCCCTCAGTGCTCTTTTTGAAGGACAATGCGGAAAAGGCTCTTTTTTTAAGCTAATTTACCTAATGTATATCCATTTTCTCTGTTTCTCTCTAAATATGCTACCTCTTAACACTGGCCTGTCCCCACCCTGTCTATGTCTGTGGCCAGAGAGGTCCCATTTCGCTACATGTAACAGTCAATGTGACAAATAAAGGCTACCTATCAATGTCGCTGCAGATACTCATCAGACCAGGCAATGTTTCTCCAATCTTCTATTGTCAATAGAAATATTGTTTGGTGAGTCTGTGTTAATTGTTGCCTTGGTGTCCGTTTTTCAGCAAAGCACCTGAGCCTACCCACTGGGTATTTTCTCTTTTTCACACAGTAAAATCCTAAGAGTTAAATTAACTCTACTCGGAGTGTATTTGGTCCCACTCTATATAGAGTTAAACCGACTCTGAGAAAGAGTATTTTAATAATCTATTTTCTTCATGTTTTTCCAAATCTGCATGGAAAATGCAAACTAAATATTAACTATTCAGAGAGGGACCAAGTCCACTCCAGAAAGAGTAAAAACAGACAACAATAGACTGTTTAGTTCAAATAGACTTATTTAAATAACTCTCCTTCAGAGTTGGTTTAACTCTATATAGAGTGGGACCAAATACACTCTGAGTAGAGTTAATTTAACTCTTAGGATTTTACTGTGCAGACAATTCTCTATAAACCCTAGAGATGTTTTAGCATGAAAATCCCAGGAGGTCTGCAGTTTCTGAAATACTCAGACCAGCCTGTCTGGCACTGACAACCATGCCACGTTAAAAGTCACTTAAATCACCTTTCTTCCCCATTCCGATGAACTACAGCAGATTGATTTGAGCATGTCTCCTAGCCTAAATGCTTTTCAGTTGCTGTCGTGTGAGTGGCTGACTAGAAATTTGCATTAACAAGCAATTGGACCTGAGTGCATTATAATAAACACACAACGATGACTTTTAGTACTTTATTTTGTGACACTTGGCTTAAAAAGCAACTCTTAAATTAACCACAGCATAGACAGTTTGATTTAGAAAACTTGCATCAGGACTTAAATCGAATTTATATTAGAAGCAATATTTACACTATTTTAAACATACATCCATTTTCTTGCCCTGCTTAATCCCTTTCGGGGTCACGGGGGTCCAGCACACATCGGGAGAAAGGCGGGGGGTACACCACACACATTCACACCTAAGCGGGATTTAGATTATTCAATTATTTTAAACATTATTTTGTTGGATAAAGCAGCTCCCTGTTTATCAACCATGTTTGTCAATAGGAAGCTTTGTCTACATTTAAGCACATAACGATACTGTTCCTGAAAAAAGAAATGTGTCTGAAAGAGAGAGAGAGAGAGTGAGAGAGAGAGTTATTAACTCTCAAATCATATGTACTTTCTTTCCTCTCGGCTGTGTTGCCTGAGCAGTCTGTGTCTGGCCTGAAGCTGTCCTCCTCTGGCTCAGTTTGTCCTCTCCTGCTGAGGGACACTGATGCTTGTTTACAGGTACGCTTGTAGCACAGCGTGAGCCTCACACAGGTATGCAACACACACTCACTCCCACCAACTGCTACAAGATGAGCAACCAAGCCATTCAAGCAGTCTGTTATTATTTAGCCAAATAATCTATGTTTAAAAACATTACCTTGAATTATATGGGATGGGTTCTGCTCTCGAGATCATTTGAACAGCGCACCATAAAACTGGACTTGAGCGAGAGATGGAGATATGGATGGATGCTAAAGTGGCGTAGAGTGACAAACACTCTCTTTCTTTTAATACAAAGATGGTTCTGTTCCATGTCATCCAGAGGAGTCTGACCATCTGTCAACAAACCCCCACAGCAAAAACATTGTGTTTATTCGATTGACGCAAAAAAACGCCTGGACGCCCAAAGGTATAGCATCCCCGATTCTGATTTTGCCAAGAATTGATCACAATGAGACAATCACAATCTTTTTTTTCCTGCGCAGTGATATCCGAAAGAGGCCTCTGAACTTCTCTCATTCTCTCTGTCACACACACACACACACACACACACGCACACACACACACAAACTTTCTTTCTCAATGTGTCTGTCTTAAGCCGGCACAATAAGATCTGGTCCCCATACAGCAGGCGTGACAGTAGAGTATTGAAATGCCATTGATAGAAGAGAGACGCCTCTGTGTGACAGAAGACAGAGAAGAGACAGCATGAGTGAGAAGAAGAGAGAGCGTGTTTGTCACTCCTCAGAGCTTATGGAGCCATCTTTCACTAAGATGCTCATTATTGCTCTGTTTGTGTGCATGTGTGTGTCTTTTCCAGCAGGTTCTGTCTCTCTCACACACACACAGCTGTGGACAGAGTGTAAAGGGATAGAAACCCCCAGACTGCTCCAGCCATCACCACGGAAACAAGATGCCACCTGCATCTCTCTGTTTCAGCCTGTACTTCCACTGAAGTTTTATGGTGTTAAATTCTTAGCTCATCCAAAACTCTAAAAAATTAAAGGATTGGTTTTAAAAAATAAAAAAATTAATCAAAAACAAGGGGGTATTGAAAGTGATGTGGAATTTAAAGGTTTAGTAACTATTGCTGACTATACAGACCGTGTCAGTGTGAATTATCTTTTTTCAAACACAGGTAAGTGTTCCTGGAATCCAGGTTGGTGAGGATCGCAGATAGAGCAATTCATAGAGCAATGCTAGTGAATTCTGGATACTTCACACTATTGTATGCATTTTAAATTTAATTTAATTGTACTAGCCATTTCAAAAGTTTAAGTGAACGGGGAAAATGTACATTTTTAATTGCCCTGCGTTGGTCTCGTCTCATAGATCATCTACCGCATTACATGTTTTTAATCGTACAAATTATGTTTCAAAGCTGTTGTTTGTAAAAAAGATGGGATCACAATTATTCCATGCAAATTCCACTTATAATTAAGTTTTTTACAAAAAAATATATAGCTTGATGTAGGATTAAAAATGACTTTCCTTTTATTGAGTAAAAATGAAAAAGCCCACTATGAAAAATTTGAAATAATAATGTTAAAATGTAAAACTTGTCAATTGACTGATGACAGAAAAAACACAACTTCTTTTACAGAGATGTTAAGAGTACAAGAAAACCACAGGTTTAAGTACAGATATTTTAATGAAAAAAATGAACAAAATATTTAAATTTAGAGTCAGTTTTCCCAAAATGTCCAATAAGACTGGTGGTAATATGTTTGTTCAGTTTTAATAGAAGCTGGAGCTTAATGCTCTTGAAAGTAATTATGTTTCTTTTGGAGAGAAAATGAGACCAGCTAAAGCAGAAGATGCAGGTTGGCAAGGTCTCAGTACAGGTGGGAAGGCTTCCAGGACACACGTCACATGCTGACATCAGACTGCTATCAAGCTATAGCTGCATTAGGCATACACAGCTAAACAGCATCAAGTACTCTTTAGCACCTTCTATTCGTCGGTACTGCATCGTTCATAAAAGATGAAAATGCCTTCTTTTCGTGCAGAATCAAAAAGGTAAAAGAGCAGATATTCAATCAAAAGAGTAAAACGTGTAAATATTTTAAATGCTCAATACAAGTACAAAGTAGGCAACAAAACTTAAGTACAATAAATATCATAATTTACTCAAATACTTTACAACATTATCCCTTTCTAAGTAACAAGGTTGAGTTATCTTTTGCATTTATTGGGAATTCACCATTATTCCTTGTAATGCCCTGTTTAAAGTACAAAGACAATCCAGTGATGGAGATCAAATCTGAAACTTAATAGAACTCGCATTGCTTTGCATGACGGTGAAAATAAATGAAAACGTACGTAAAATTAGTGAAACTGGTCAAACTGTTTATAGTAATCACATGGTTCAACTTGTCACAAAAAGTCATGCTTTTTATCATCTTGGAGTGAACAACAACTACATTTATCTCCAATAACTCCAGCATTTTTTTTCAGAACACATGGGAGGCAGATGAATGCTTGTCTTTAATATGCATCAGTCAGGATCAAACATACCTGATTGTTGTTCTCTGATGACATCAGACAACGGAAATAGTGATGTGGTAGAATTGTTGAACTTCTGACGTTTTCTTTCAAGTTTTCCAGCAACAGTAACAAGGTAAAATGCATTGGGTTAATTTCCCTTGTGACTGTCTGTGTTTCTCTAACACACACACACGCCAGCACTCCGCTTGTAGGTAGGGGGATGATCTGCTCAAATGTTGTCAGGGGTGTTTTGTGCTTTAACTGTAATTCTGGGTGTTTATCCGCACTAATGAACAACTCTGAGGCAGCACAAGAGAGCTAATTGTGTGTGGGGTGGGGGGTCTGTGTGTTTATTTGTGTGTAGGAAGAACACGGGTTAATTTTGTAGAAGAGCATTGGAGACTCAGTGACTCTGACATTTATGAGCAATTAAGGAGGGACGAAGAAGGGCAAAAACAGGAAACTGGGAAAGAAAGGAGAAGATAATTGTGTTTATTGAGCTATTATATGGAGTTTTCGATGCACTTATCAAGCATCTTCATGACAAATTCATGGCCTTCACTGGAGATTCAAAGGATTTGACACATAATAATTTATATAATCTAAAGATCTTTCTATTTTTACCTAGTCTCACGCGCAAGTTATTTCAAAGGGTATTTTTTCCTTTTAATTATATTTTCTGTCATGTATTATACTGGAGCTATTTACAGCGATACGCAAATGGAATTCTTTTTTATTTATAAATCATTGGTAGTCAGGATAAGATATTGTTGTTAAATATATCACAGATATATTTAGGAGACAAACACAGTGACATTTGAGGAGTGAAAAAAACTTATAATGATTTATGGAAAGTGTGCAAAAAGTTTATTTGTTATGTATTTTAGTTTACAAGAATCTAGCCACAGGGGTTGCAAGCCAGTGACTTCTGTGCCGGTCCCAAGCCCGGATAAATAGAGAGGGTTGCGTCAGGAAGGGCATCCGGCGTAAAAAAATGCCAAAAACCAAATATGCGAGTCACCAAATCGATTTCCATACCGGATCGGTCGAGGCCCGGGTTAACAACGACCGCCTCCGGTGCTGTTGACTTACAGGGTGCCGGTGGAAATTGGACTACTGTTTGTCGAAGAAGGAGAGGAGGGAGAAGGATTCGTCGACAGAAAGAGAACAGGAAAGGCAGGAGTATAGATCTGAGAATAGGGACCCTTAACGTTGGTACAATGACAGGGAAGGGTAGGGAGCTGGCGGACATGATGGAGAGAAGGAAGGTAGATATTCTGTGCGTGCAGGAGACCAGGTGGAAGGGTAGCAAAGCGCGTAGTATTGGAGGGGGATACAAACAGTTTTACTATGGTGTGGATAGGAAGAGAAATGGGGTAGGAGTGATCCTGAAGGAGGAGTTTGTGAGGCATGTTTGAGGTGAAAAGAGTGTCAGACAGGGTGATCAGTTTGAAGTTAGAAATTGAAGGGGTGATGTTGAATGTAGTGAGTGGTTATGCTCCACAAGTAGGCTGTAAGTTGGAAGAGAAGGAGAGATTTTGGAGTGAGTTGGATGAGGTGATTGAGAGTGTTCCCAGAGGAGAGAGAGTAGTAGTGGGAGCAGATTTCAACGGGCATGTTGGCGAGGGCAACAGAGGTGATGAGGAGGTGATGGGCAGGTTCGGTGTTAAGGAAAGGAACCTAGAAGGACAGATGGTGGTGGACTTTGCCAAGAGGATGGAAATGGCTGTAGTTAATACTTATTTCCAGAAGAGGGAGGAACATAGAGTTACCTACAAGAGTGGAGGTAGGAGTACGCAGGTAGACTACATCCTTTGTAGACGAGCCAATCTGAGAGAGATCAGAGACTGTAAAGTAGTGGTAGGAGAGAGTGTAGCCAGACAGCATCGGTCGTTTTAATGGAAGTGTTCGGAAAACTCACATCAATGTGGGTTCAATCTGGTTGAATAACATAATTTTTGAAAGCCTGATCAATTAAAGAGTTGACCAGAGGGCATAACTCAGTGGGAACTTTATGATTGGTTATTACTAGCGACTATTTGCACAGCAACAGAACTGGATCGAAAAGATGTTTTTGGAAGAGGGCCGAGAGATTGAAAAAAGTAAAGGAACAGAGACACAAAACAGACAGAACGTTAACATTTTATCTTACAACATTTTGACTGAAATCTAAATTGAAGTCCTTGCAAACAGCAATTACACTTTAAAGTAGATTTTTTTATCCATGTTTTTGCCCAAATGAACATCAAAGACACGTACCTTTGCTACAGAGATTGATCAGAAAACATTCATGAAGTTATCTGTGCATTTATCAATGCTATTGTTTTAGAGAACTATTGCAATTGCCCAAAATACAACAAAATATGTTAGTAGCTAAACTAGTTCTATTCTTCTGCAGATGGTTCTTGAAGTAAACCCACAGAAGTACCTCCAAAGATTAGGCCCAGAAACTGAAATTGTTCTTCTCTTGTAATTGTATATTTTTCATCAAAAATTGTGCTCTTTAAAACTGGAACTCGATGAAAAGTACTCTTTAATCATCAAACAGATGCTTTCTCGCTCACCTGCAGAAGGCAAGTTATTTTGTAGGCTTTAAAAAATCAGATTTAATGCTGGCAAAGTGTACTGTACATCCTGAAATGTGAACCCATACAGACACCTGCCATAACGGTCACCCGGTCTAAACCCAAACAGGCATTAAGTCATCGTTCCCGATGCCCAAGAATTACACAATCCAGCATGGCTGACAGTCCTGCTCGTTTCCATCGGCAACAGCTGCTGTTAGGCGATGATGTCGTGCCACACAATACGGCATGTGAGCATTGACAAAGGCGGCACTGTGTTGGCGCAATGCCGTCACGGCCCGCTTCCTAGTTCGGCTGCCATCAGTGTTTGCTTTTTTGTTGTTATTGTTGCTGCAGTTGTTTAGAGGCCTGTTTTGGAGACTGGGGAGAACACAAGGGTCTTAACCCCCTGGTTTCACAAATAGCCACAAAAGAAGGGTGCATTCAACAGCCACAAACACACAACAATGAACCACACGAGGGGGGAAGTAGGTCATGGGAAGAAGCCCTGGATCTAGATGGAGATACACCATGGGTAGACAAGGTCATTCGGTGTCTGGTGGTTTGTGGAATATCATGTACATTTGTGGCTTGGTGGTATGAGAGAAAGTATTCCCAAGGTCCCCGGACTCTCAAATCCAGTGGGCAGTGTTCACCCTCTCTCTCTTTTACTCTTGAGATTACACTCTTCTCTCATTAGTGGGCATTTATTCTGTCTTTGTTAATTGCATCATTGTTCTCGACACACCTGGCTCCATCTATCCCCAAGATTCTTCACTTTTCGATCAAAACTTTTCTTGCTCTGTCTTTCTAAAGATGCATCTTTGCTTTGTTGCCGTGGCTGCACCCATTCTCTGACTAATTGTACTCATAAGGCTTTGCTCCCTGTCACAACTGGAGAACAGACTGTACACAGACAGCATGCAGCCTGCTAGCACCGACCCCAGAGGCCCTCAAGACGGCATGGCTGTCCCAGGGGCCACACCCACAAACATCAGGGCACACAACACACACATTTATATTTCAGTTACCCCTGAATAATGTAGATATTTAGCGTTGAAAAAAGTTCTAATGTGATAACTTTCATTTCTATCATGCTCAGTTTCATCTTGATGTTTGTGTTCTGAGGAACACATCCACAGAGTCATTAGGGGCCAATAAAAAACTGTGCGATGACATTGTAGCTAACAGGCAGTTTTGGGAATTGCTGGTCCCATGGATTAGAGGTGTGGGGGGGATAAAGTAACAAAGGCTGACTGGGAATTTGTATAATATGTGGCATTGGGACATTGGGACCTGTGTATTGCAGCCTGACTGAGAAAACACATTTAATTTTGTGTGTGTTAAGAGAAGAGGTCATTATGGCTGTACACAGAAACAGACATCCTGTACTGGTTTCTAAGCTGCAATAAATAGCCATGAAATATTGTGGGAGAAAATAGAAAAAAAGGCTAATTTTCTTCTATAACCTACTGTTCATTGCAAATGTAATTCTTATTTTTATTTATAGAAGAGTTTTGATGCATTTTATTAATTCCAGGCCGGTTGTTACAGTGATCAGCACTGGTGATCAACTAGAGCTTTGCCAAGGATACAGTTGTGCTCATAAGTTTACATACCCAGGAAAATGCTCTGATTTTTTAGCCATTAAAAAAGTGATTCTGTTGAAACCAACAACGTTCGGGTAGATCTACAATAATTTCTGCTACAACTGCCAGAAAAATAGTAAGGGATGCAAAGAAAAACCCACAAATAACTTGGCATGGCAAGTTTCAAGGTGCACAAAAATTATTTGCATGGCCGGGTTGCCAGAAGAAAGCCATTGTTATGCAAATACCACAAAGGAGCTTGCTTTGGCCACAACCATAAACAACACATTTGGAGAGGAGTCAACATGAATGGAACACCATCCCCATGTGAAAAACACGGAGGTGTGTCTCTGACGTTTTAGGAATGTATAATCTCCAAAGGCCCAGGACTCTTGGTCAAAATTGCTGGGAAGATGAATGCAGCATGTTTTTAAAGGATACTGGAGGAAAAATTTCACTCATCAGCATGGAAGCTGTGCATGGTACGTTTTTGGACCTTCCAACACAACAACGACCCAAAAACACGGCAAAGCCCACTTGTTACACCAGAACAAAGGTTCAGGAGTGGTCATCTCAGTCTCCTGACCTCATAAATCAATGAACCACTCAGGGGAGAACTCAAATGTGCAGTTCATGCAGAACAGTCTGAGAATTTACAAGAGTTGGAGGCTTTTTGTCAAAAAGAATGAGCTGCTTTACTAAAACAGAAGATAAAGAACCTCATTGACAATTACCTCAAGAGACTTCAGGCTGTCATTGATGTTAAACAGGATTACAAAATCAGGGCAAACTCTGTGTCGTCATTATGCTTTTACGTTATCATTTAAATCTTCTAATAAATGGCCAAGTCCACACTTTTGCTAGGTTGTGTAAACTTATGAGCATAACTGTAGATTAATCCTCAACAATTGCTTTCAGGAGAGAGCGTAAATGGTAAGAAAATCCTCAAACTGACCCATACACAATACCCCTGATTTAATCTGAACCTGAGCATGTGCTGTGACCCTTCATAAGCACTTTTAGCAATGGCACCCAGCTTTACGTGATTAAATGACACACTGTAGTGCCCAAATTTAAAGATTTGAAAGAGCGGAAGATCCGCTGCACAGGATGGTACAGTTGTGTTGCTGAATCTCACACGTTACATCTGAGGGAGACTCTGTGTGTCTGTATGTGGTGATCTCAATAAGAGTATGAGTGTGTATGTGTGTGCTGTGTATCGGGGCATGTGGTTTCCTCAGTAAGGGGTCTTGTGAGTCCTTCAGTCGGACAGCTGGAGGGCCAATCTGTCCTCTCACTTGCCCAGTGATGGCAGGGCAGATAAGCAGCCACAACGGACCCGACCGCTACCTCTCTGCCCCGACACACACACATACAGATGGGGAGCTAGGACCAGGCTGCCGCAGCCGGGGGCTGACAGCTCGACACAGGCCAGTCAGTATGAGGTCCGAACACAGACCTAAGGGAGAAGTCAGGGGTCTGGAGGAGCCTAGTCATGCAGACAGAGCCAGGCTCACAGCCAAGAGAGAGAGAGAGAGCAGATGAGAGAAAGGTCTAATGCAACTGTACCTCGCCTGTTGCAACTTTCCTCTTAAAATGTATGAGAATTTAAAAAAAAAGCTTAATGTACTACATCTAAAACAACTATTTCCACTCAATCTGTGTTCCTTGCAAAAGGTGGGATACAAGGGGATTAATTTATTTTGCCATTAATACACTTTCTTCACAGCTCAGACAAATCTCTCATGCATTGTTTACTGTCCAGACCTTTACTGAGATTTGTGTATATGTACATAGTTTGTTTGTGCATCCAATCCCATGTATTATATTGTCTGCTTTGTTCTGAACAGTGAGTGACAGGCTTTGGTGTGATGCCAAAGGTTTGTCTGTCTTGTGTAAATGCATGGCACCTCTTGGAGGGCATAAGTGTGATTTTGGAATGAAGCTGCTACCATCTGTCTGTGGGACCCAAAAAGGCTATAGGGTATGGGTGCAGGACATGTAGAAACGCCATAGCCGTACTAAATAAATGTAAAGTAGGCGATGCACAGATGTCTGTCAGACTTTGGGTTTCTTAATTGGATAATCTCTGATAACACAAACTCTGAACACAATGTTCTGAGGACTGAGATGATGAAGCCTTGTACTAATTAATGAACATTTCTGAAAAGAAATTTAAGGGGAGTCAAAGATGTAAATAATATATGCAATGGTTAGGCATCTTGAATTAGCCCATAGGATTATAATATTGTTAAATTGACATTACGAATTAACTTTGCAGATAGAGATGATGTCAGTGTTAGTTAATGAAAACACAGCTGACATTTGTATTAAGTTCGTGCTTATATAAGTGTGTCTTATACATACCATCCCTAGACTTAGTGGATAATTAAATGTTCAAATGTAATATTTAAAAACATTTTAGACCAACTAATTATTGTAACTAATTGTGATAACAGTGATATAATGGTTCAAGTCAAATTTAGAAGGAATAGATTTAGAGAAGCTAGTTCATGCTGTCCTCACTAACAGGCTGGACTATAATGGTTTTGGTCTGCCCGAAAAGAACATTAGACAGCTTCAGCTCATTCAACATTTGTATTACAAATTTCGTATTTTTTGGTGTTATACTTACACATGCTCAGGAACATAATTGGCTATTTTTATGACTTTTTTAAAACGTCCAAATATCTATGCTAAGCGGTGGAAAAGTAATGATCTTTTGGCACGTGTATAGATAATATAAAACGATATGTTGTCTAATGTTACTTGTTGGGGTTTAGCGACATCTATTGGACGATATGGTAAGAGCCTCATCCGTTGTCTACGATCGATTTCTCTATGTGTGACACTTTGGTCTGATCCATTTCTCGCACATCTTGTTGTTGCGCGATGGCGGTTTGTGTATCTGATGGTTGTATTGGCAGTTAAAAATGGAGAAAAGGAAATTTAATATTAATTTAAAGGATGAGGAGCGAACGAAGGTTTGTACTTGCATTGTTCTTTATATGCTTCTCCAACTGTAAACACTGCGAATGTAAAATGAACCCTTGAAGTTCACGATACTGACCAGTAACATCAATCTCTTCAAAGAACCTCATAGGAATTGTTAGTTAGAGAAATAAGTGGCCTGTGTCTTTTATTAATGCTACAGGTGGTGTCTTTATTCAAATCCAAATATGATCAAGGAGAGACCTCATCTGTCCCAGCTCCCAACCAACCACCACTGTCCTATGCCGAGTTTGTTGTCCAGAACAAGATCAAGGGTCTTCAGGGAGCCCATGGACTAGTAAACCAAAGACCTGATGCCCAGAGCGTAATTGAGACAGTGGTTCAAAGCAAAACTGGAAGTGAATCTTCACCAGAACCTGCAAAATCTGAGACCGAACAGCAGGGACCAGCAGAAGACCAAACAAGAGAGACAGTCAAGGGTTCAGAGAGTTGTGTCATTCCCCCTCATCTCATAGGAACTGGAAACAGTATCGTTGTCAGTCCTCGACAGGTAGAAGATAATTTAATAATTATAATAATGCCATTATTTCAGAAGTTTTAGGCAGGTGTGAAAAATTCTTACAACTAAGAATGCTTCAAGTAAAATAAATAATCACGATCAAATCAATATTTTTCTTTTCTGCCTTTTGCTTTCGAATCACCATGAATTCTTATTGGTACATTTTGCATACAATTTTTTATACCAGCTTGGTAGGAGGTTTGAAACTGGGTGATAACCAGCCAAACTCTGCTACCAGGGTTAGGTTGGGGAAGACGGTTTCTTGTAATCACAAGACTGATTGGAGGAACAAGACACAAGGTAGTTAAACTGCATCAGCAAAGTCTCTCCCATTAGATGCTGTTGAAGAAGCACAAAGAAATGAGCAACATTCAAGATTAGATGTAGATACAGAGGCCAAAGGAGCAGACGAATGACTAACACTACCAGTTTTGAAAACTTCCCACACATGCCTAAAACTTGTCTGGTATTAAATATTAGTTTAATTTAATTAATTACCTTAAGATTAACTTTGATAATGTTGAATCTGTCTACAGAGGGGCAACCCCATCTTGAAATTTGTGAGGAATGTACCATGGGAGTTTGGAGAGGTGGTCCCAGACTATGTTTTGGGACGAACAACATGTGCTCTCTTCCTTAGGTCAGTTTAAATCTTGCTTGCAACCATTTCAAGGAATGAAGGCTATCAGTGGTGTATTAATACAGTTTAAATTACTTGTATAAATATAAAACAGTAAATGAAAATTAGAGCTTTTACTCCAATGTCTCTAACGCGATGAAGAAGATATAGGAAACAGCTTATTTTGTAAAGACCAGTCATGAGCCTACAACTGTTGCTGGAGAATGAGATCCGTTGTCTGTTAAGGTGTGAAACCACACCATCCTTCATCATGCATTGCAACAAACATAGTGAGAATTCTTGCAAACATACAAGCTGCGTGGTTGCACTGTGACGTTGATGTGATCTGCACATTTATATAACGTTTACTCAAGTGAGAACAAAAGGCGTTTGTCATTGAAATTGTTCAACAAAATCAAAACAGTTGCCTCTTACCTTTACTTTTTCGTGAATATTAAGGCTTTTAAACATTAATAACAGTTACCGGCACTGATTATGGGGATTAACTCATATTTTCAGAATTCAATTGGATCCTTGGGAAGGTGGTCTGGGGAGAAACTCAGGGGTTTTAGCTCTTATTATTAAGTTTCTATTAATATTTCCATTCTATTTTAATACCTGCAATTTAGTTTGTGTATCCAAATCAATCATAATAATTGTAGATGATAATTGTTTTCGACCGCAGTGTGCGCTATCATAATCTGAACCCAAACTACATCCACGAGCGTCTGAAGCAGCTGGGACAGAGCTTCACCCTCAGAGTTCTGCTTGTTCAGGTCGATGTGGTGAGTTATTGTAATTACAATATGATCGTTTACATCATTCGCTGTTATCAGTGCTTAATTTGTTCCGCCGTTTGCCGGAACGCAATCCATTTTCTCTCAATTTCTGGCTTCCAAGGATCCGGAAAATTTTATTCTGGGATCCGGTAATTATCTGACCCCATTTGTCTTTATCTGCCCAATTCCTGCCCACCTTTTTCACTGTACTACAATGCATTCCCCCGACTCAAGAATATACAGAGCACTCGCCTATGGTGTGCCAGGCTGCCTTCGTCGTAGGCTGGTGCTGTCCCCTGCAGTCGGCAGGCCGGCCCGTATTATGTGGAAATTAGCGATTAGATAAAAATATTATAAAATAAAATAATTAATAATTATTGTGTTAGTGTGTTTTCTTTATTGTGCATTGTATAATGTAAAAAAATAATAATAAATAAAATGCACTACTAGCAAGTCTGAAAAGGCTGCTGCTGGGTAATTTACGTCCTGTACGTAACTTATTTTTAGGCGGCATTTGGCCAAAACAAAAAGTGTCCTGACTCCTTCGTGCTAACATGTCTAAAAGACAATCAAGTTTGCTCAAGTCTATCATGTTAAACGGTCATTTAACATGATATTGAAGATTAAGATAAATTGTGTTGAAAGTAATCTAAAGGTTTTTTGTGTGTATATGTCTTAAATTATGTTGTAAATGATGTATGTAAGTCCTGCTGCTTAAAAGTAGGCATGTTAGACACTGAACCATTGCGTTCTGTTTGTGTTCCTGCAACTGTTTTGGGCCAGCCCCCCTGTCCGTCACCCCAGTCCTGTTGTGTTCCAGTAACTTCAGATTTACAAATTAAGCACTGGCTGTTATCATCGTTATTTAAAGAATGAAAGAATTCTGTGGTATAAAGTCCAGAGCTCCATGCACTCGTTAAATTCTTTGCACATCGATAAATGTTATCTTCAAAAGTTGACTAGATGTATTTCCTCATATAAAGAACATTGGTAAAGAAAGATGTTCTCATCCTCTAAAGTGGTGTGCAAAAGTTTGGGCACCCCTGTAAATTAAATTTGTATGATTTTCTTTTGTCAATCCTTATTTGTTTCGATAAGAAATATCAGTTAAATATATGATATTGGAGTGTGATTTTTGGAAAGTGTGCAAGAATCAGGTAATATGTTTAATTAATTACCTCAAATTTCTTATCCACATCAATGATTTATAAAAGAAATGTACAGGTGTACCCAAACGCTTGGATTAATGCAAATGATCAATTACATTTTTTTGTTATCAAAGCTGTGTTGCCATTAGACGCATCACTTCAAGGTAATGGTTGCGCTTTACAGAGAGAGAAATGTCACATTATAGATAGACAAAAAATAATTTTAAATTGCAATAGAGACTGTTAATGTTTTGCTTTCTCTTTCTCATTAATTAGAAAGACGCACATCATGCACTGAAAGAGCTTGCTCGAATATCCATCATGGCTGACTGTACCCTCATTTTGTCCTGGAGGTAAGAGGTTTCCAGTGGATTCTAGAGGGTTTGTGATGTTTCTTGTGATCTCACTCATCTTGTATGAACGGTGTGTGTGTATGCAAGTCCTGAAGAAGCAGGACGTTATCTTGAAACGTATAAATCATACGAGAAGAAACCTGCTGATCTGCTGAAAGAACAAGTAGAGAAAAATTACCTTTCTCAGGTTAGAGGTCATTAATCAAGTTATAAATGTGAAATGATGTGATTTATTCACCCTCACAATCTATGGCCTTGATTTGGCAGGTCACAGATTGTTTAACCACGGTGAAGTCTGTGAACAAGACCGATGCCATGACTCTTCTGTCTACTTTTTCTGTAAGGAGTGCTCAAGGTTTCTCTCATGTGCAGCACACTTATCATTCACACCATTTTGTACCATTTCCTATTATTCTTTTATTATTATTAATGTAGTTGAAAAAATATTTAGAATCCTATTATTCTGAGACAGTCCAGGAAGTTACAGCACAACAGGAAGTTACAAAGTTACTTGAAAGTTGCAGCACACGACTTTTTTTTTGGATGCTGGCACTCAGGATCTCCCATTTCCCCTTCACCGATCTTCCTTTGTTCTGAATGCAGCATGTTTTAGGTAAATAAACCACGTTTTCTGTTAAATCATATCAAACCTTGCTTCCAGAGTCTTCCGTAATGGGTTATGAATTAATTTTCAATCGCATTAACAAGTTTGGCCTTTCAAACAATCAAATGTTTTGTTCTGATCTGAACACTTCAGATCAGTCATTTTTTAAGTTCTTGAGTTGATACCTTTGTTGTTATAGACGTTGGAGGGCATCATCAAAGCATCAAAGGAGGAACTGGTTTTGTGTCCAGGACTTGGTCCACAGAAGGTGCGTAGACACATTTTAAGAAACGATTTAAAAGCAAACTAATTATTCTAAATTGAGGTTCTCTTCATTTGCGATTACTTTTAGGCAAAAAGACTCTATGATGTACTGCACCAACCCTTCATCAAGAACAAGAAAAAGGACAGTGGGGCAGTATAGTGGTCCACCTGCTTTTGCTTCAACATTACCTTTTTTTTTTTAAATGTTGCTGTAATCATACTTTTCTTTTTTTTGTGTAAATAAAAAAAGACATTTTCCTAACAATTAAAATAGATTTATTTGAGGAAGTATGCGAAAGATTCTAGAAAAGATTGTGGAAAAGAACAGTCATTTTAGGGCGAGAAATGGAAACTCTGACACTGTGTTTGTGGGCTAAAAGTATAAGCTAGTGATAAATCCCACATCTACAGCTTGTTGACATTTCACAGCTAAGCCAGATGCTGGAAGAGGTTTCAACTGCAGAAAGAGAGACCTCCAAGAGTCACCTATGATTTAAAAAAATAAAAAAAGACATCCCCAGATCTCTGTAGCAATGTGTTTTCAGCAGGCGTCAACACGTTTTTATAAGTTGCAAAGTGAAGAAATTTCATTTCAAATTTCATGTCATAAGTTCATTGGTCTGAATAAGTTATTGTAAATCACAAAAATTGTTTTAAACAAACATTTAGCATTAATGATTCACAATATAGCCTCATGGATAACACGTTTATATGGTTTAAAAATGATCAAACAACCAGAAGTTGTGCATTTGCTGATCCTTCAGAGGCATTTGGTTGCTAATCTCCAGTTCTTTTCAAGTGTTAATAACTATAATATTTCAGGAAACAAAACGTTTGTGTCAAATTTATTGTGTTCCTTTTTCTATGGCTCTGGGACTTTTTTTTGTCTTTTTAAAAAGTTTGAGCAGACAACTGTGATTTATATTTTACAGTTCATTTAAGGTGGTTTGTTAGATATACATAAGTATGGTATAGGTATTTGATTCTTAATGGTCTTAAAAAGTCTTACATTTGACAATGTGTAACCTGCACAAACCCTGATTTTGAACGTCCAAATTTAAGTGACCGCAAACACGCAACTCATGTACTTTCCTCTTTATTGTAGTCAGAATGGTTTCCAGTCTAAACATAGCAAATGTTAGTGGTGATACGATGCTGAAGGGATATTCCATATACAGTATGTTTATACAGTTTGAACTTGTGAAGGATCTGTGTTTTGTTTAGATTTTCTTCCTCTGTAAGTTTTTTTCTTCACTGGGCAGCATAATAAAGGAAAGCAGACTCTTCTATTATCTATAGAAAATCCTGTTAAATGTTGGTCTTTTAACACCAATGTCATCATTTTCACCGGTGACATTGTTTGTACTTGGGTTTTTTTTTTTTACTTCTTTATATTAAAAGTCTACACTCTTAAAAAGAAAAGGTTAAAAGTATTTGTTCTTCAAATGGTAATGGATATAATTATTATTTTTTTTTTTAATCTATTAAATCCGCCAGTATCATTCCCTACTCTGGAGATTGGTTTCATTTATTTGCTGATTCACTGTTGAATAATTTGCACTAATAAGTTGAAACAGTATCAGCCAGAATGAAACTAGTTTATAACAACTTTATGAAAGTAAGATAGTATTGCCGTTTTGCATCTTGCTTACACTATTTTTTGATTGGTTGCTTTTTGTGAACACGTTTATTGTGGTGAGTGGGAGGAGATGCTACTGGGGGGAACAATAGCGGTGCTCTAACTGTGTACACTCATGTTGCACCATGGCCCTTAAAGCTTTTCTTCTCCTTCTTGAGATCTCCATTGCAGGTAATAAGTATTTTTTTCAAATGCTTGCATTAAATAAGTGAAAAAATGCAAACTTTTCTGTTCCTCATGCATTTTGTCTCAGTGAAACCAGTTTGTTCTTCATAGGTGGGATGGAGAGTGGTATTTTTGGTGGAAAAGAAGCAAAGCCTCATTCCAGACCATACATGGCATCTATTCAGATCAACAAGCATCACACGTGTGGAGGGATGCTAATCAGACAGGATTATGTTCTGACAGCAGCTCATTGTTTGAAGTGAGTAAATACTGTTGGTGGTTTAATATATTATACCAAAAGGATATTATAAAAAAAAAACAAAAAACAATTTTAACAGTCGCACCAAGTATTCAGGAAGGGGACACTTTGAGGTTGTTCTGGGAGCTCACAACATCAGCAAGAAGGAGACGAGCCAACAAAGAATTGCTGTGAAAAAGTACATTCAGCATCATTTGTTTGAGCGCAACAAGGACTTCAGCTATGACATCATGTTGCTTAAGGTACGTTCACTTTCACATATGGATAGCGACACACTTATCTGTTTTTCTTACTTTCTATTTTCTTTTTAAGCTGAATGGCAAAGCCAAGCTCAATAAATTTGTCCAAGTTATGCCTCTTCCCAAGAAAAGTGGGAAAATCCCAGCCAATGTGAAATGCACCATTTCTGGTTGGGGGTATAGAAGCCAGGAGAACAAACTACCATCAGACGTGTTGCAGGAAGTCGCTCTTAAACTGCAGTTCAGCTTTGAATGTAAAGCCATCTGGCAGCAGTATTTTAACTCTGAGACGATGATCTGCAGTGTCCCAGATGGGAAGCATGGCTTTTGTAAGGTAAATCAGATCAAATCCTATAAAGATGGTTTATGATGCATCATATTATAATATTTAGTTTTATCCTAGGGTGATTCTGGAAGCCCCCTTATCTGCAACACAAAGCCTCAAGCACTTGCTTCATATACTTCTCCAGAAAGCTGCGTGGACAAGAAGTATCCTCAGGTTTTGGTACAAATCGCCTACTTTCTTCCCTGGATTAAAAAGAAGATGGATTAAAATTATATTGTGATCAAAAGGGCAGTGTTTGCTTAAATGCCTAGATTTGAAATACATCATTCTTGGTTGTGTTTCTTTCTGTTTGATGGTGTTAATAAAAATAATCTGCAGCACATTGCATTTTTGTTCATGCATATAATAATGGTGAAATAAAGAGTTCACATTCTCCTATCATTTCAGCTTAAAACAGAAGTAATTGATGTACAAAAAGTGATTTTACACCTTTTATTAGGTACACCCGTCCAACTGCTCATTAATGCAAATTTCTAATCAGCCAATCACATGGCAACAACTCAATGCAGTTCAAATCGAGCTTCAGATTGGAGAAGAAACTTGATTTAAGTGACTTTTTAACGTGGCATGGCTGTTGATAGCAGACGAGCTGGTCTGAGCGTTTCAAAAACTGCTAATCTATTTTGGAATGGTCCAAACAGTAACTAATAGTGCATCAACTGCGTGATGCTTTCATGTCAAACCCTCTGAAGAATGTTTTCAGTACCTTGTTGAATCTATGCCACAAAGTATTGCTGCTGTTTTTACAGCAAATTGAGGTCCAACCGGTACTTGCAAGGTGTACCTAATAAAGTGGCCAGCGAGTGTAGGTATGCTGTCTGAGGAAGGGCCTAGGGACCTGGAACATTGGAGGACCCCCTCCAGGAGTGGCATGCCATTCATGTCATACAAAAGCTTATAAAACTAATTTTGATGGGTGCATATGAGGCAAAGAAGTACTGTAATACAACAATTTTTTTTTAAAACATTTCATTATACTTTTTAAAATGTAATTCCAATTTATGATGCATTTAATATGCTATTTATTTTTAAGGTTCCTAGCCACACTCAGAATCCTTGGGTGGCGGACCAATTAATTACATTGACTGTAATTGGGACCCAGGAGTGGGGTGTTGTCAGGCTTTTGATGCATGCAAGGGGTCAAAAAGTTTATGTAGTTTCAATAATGCGGATGAAACTTGAATGCGTACTGCCCAGCAACTTTTATTTTTGTACTTCAGGTGTCTTGCGTCAACACTGATTGCACAGGAAGTAGAGTTTGTTGCCATGGTGGTCCCTAGCCAAAATGGTTATGAACGTGGCACAATGTGGTTTTATTAACCAGGTGAAAGAGGGGGGCAGGAAGTCTCTTTTTCCACTGATACCTTCATAATTTAAAATGAAGATCTTTCACAAGGCTTTCAACCTCAGAGAAACTGATAATTTCAGACATTTTAACAGCATAGACCCCATTGCCATAAAGACACCCTATACCATTTTCTTTCCCATAAAATGCTGAATCAGAAATGTAAGGCAGCTTTATTTAATCCGTGGTGACTTCGGCCAGTGGATCTCGAAGGGTTTGGAACATTTGTGCTGTTTTGGCATCACATAGACAGATAAACATATTATTCTAGCATGGTGTTATCATAAATTCTTCTTTATTCAATTATTTCAATCAAGTAAAGCTCTGTATAAATATGGGCATAACAGCTTGCTAATGTAGCAAAGACATGCCTGAATAATTTAAATAGATCTTCAGTAAAACTTTAAATGATAATCACTCTTTTAGTCTTCTAAATGATAGCGTAAAAAGCAAACATTTTCAGGTGCTACAGGACAAAATCTGAACAGTTCTTTATGAGTGAGGACTTTAAAAAAACATGACAACTTTGTTGTTTTCTTCTCATTTTCCTTAATTTGGAAAGTTTCTACAAAAAAACTAAAAAGAATTTCACAACGTGAGACATTTATTCATACAGAACTGCAATCCTCTCAATCACTGTGCACACTCTTGAAGTTAAAGCGCCTCCTATCTGTGAAACTCTGCATCTACAAAAGGAAAAGAAGGCATTATTACAATTAAAATTGGCTCAAAAATAATGATCAAAAATAATGGTAACAAAAATTCAGAGAAATGTGTGAAATTCATTTGCAAGCACAGGAAATTAAGAAAAAATTACAATGTTACCTGGCTCGGGTCTCTTGTGAAGTATCGCTTCTCTATTACCTAAAAACATATTTACTCAAATAAAACATAGTCTGAGGTGGAACAAAAAGGTATTGTTTGGTTAAAGCATCTACCTTATCAAAGAATCTGCTCAATTTTACAGCGTTAGATGATCCAGCAGCAAGGTATCGTGGATTTGTACAGTCCTGCAAAGAAAATGTGTGTGTAATATATATATATATAATATAAATGGAAAACATTATTGCACTTAAAAGAATATTAGCTTTGGAATCACACAAACCAGGTTTATTTCTTCTGCGTTAAAGTCTTCGGACAGAAAGGCTGTTCGAGTTAGGACATCATTCCTCTGTTTTTCTTGGATCTGATCAAACTTGGTCCCAATTAAAAGCAGAGGAATTGAATTCTCTGCAAACTGCTCTCGGTCATAATCTCTGCGATTCAAACATAAGAATTGGAAATGATCCTAGAGTTTACGAAACATTATTAACTACTTTTTTTTTTACACTTTTTGAGCCAGTGTATAAATCAAGAACATAGTGCACCAATGATCCGATTGATCTCAATTCCTCCTCCCTCTATTATCTCTCAAATAAATGAGAATATTAAAAGTAGAAGGCACCTATGCTATCTTTAAATTTTGTTAAACAAAAAAAAACGTATACAATATATAATATATTAAAAGATCAATATACAGAGGATCTTTAAATGTAGTTTTACTTAGGAATTAATGATTACATGAACAAAAAAAAAACACAAACCCATTTGATACGATGATGCCAGTTGGAGAGGAGTCTTTACTCAATGCCTCCAGGGACCAGCGGTACAGATTCTGGGAAGATTTCTTATTCGTCAGATCATGCACTAAAATAATACCTGAAGATGGAATTTTTTTCAATCAAGATACATCCAAATGCATTTGAAATCACGTAAATGTGTTGTTGATTAATTTATTTGGATACTTAACCATTTACAGAATTGTAAAACACAGCTCTGGTGCTTTTCACACTGCTTGCATTGCCAACAGATCCTCCAACATCCCAGAGTTCAATATAGTAAGTCTTCTCTTCAGGAGTGCCTTCTCTGTAATCATGCACCTGTGTACAATTCAATATGTTCTTTGCATATGTGACAAAGGGTGTGCCAATTAAAAATAATAAACGATAATTTTCACTGTACCCTGACATCTACCGAGCAGCCTACAGTCCATGAAGGATTCCCCAAAACTTGATTCTGGCAAAGTAAATGTACAAGAGAAGACTTCCCTACTCCTGCAAACAGAAAAAAAAAACATGAAAGAAAGGTGTTTGAACATGGTTTGTTGTGGTAGCATTTTAAAATGTATTATACATTAAATAATTACTACTAATGTAGAAACGTAGCAAGAAATGACCATCCTGTAGGGCAATAGAGTAATAACATACACAGATTGTTTTTAGTCGTATATATTCACTTTACACGTAATATGATTTTTTTTTGTATTAAAACAGTATCTACGTATTAATTGGGAAATGGTTGTTACCAGAATCTCCCAAAACCAAGACTTTCACTCTGTCCAAGGATGCCATTTCTTTCCGGAAGTACTCTATATCCGTATTTAATACAAAATAAAGGTACGAAAAAATACAGGCATACTTAAAAAAATACAATTTAAGGTAACGTTGTATAAAATTATCGCTTACCATAAAGTTGTTGTATTAAAACGATTTTAAAATTAGTTACGCCAGAAATTACACTACACGTTGACGTAGTGCATAACATAATAAAATTCTGCCAACAACGATGATTACATAACATGACAGCAATAAAAACCATAGACCAAAACACTCTAAAACGTTTTAATGCGATTTTTCGTTGTTCATTTTTCTTTTTTCGATGCCTTTTATAACGCTTCCTTTTAGAAAGGGGGCGGGATTTGTGAAAGAGCAGGAAGAGGCTTTTTGATAGACACCGCTGAAAGCCGGTGTTTTATTTGAGTTCTGGAGGAAACAGTGACCCATGGCTATCAGAACAATGAAATTATCGAGTGTCTGTTTTCTACTTTTATATTTGATACTGACCGTACTAGCTGGGTAAGTGAATATCGCATTCATACCGTGGTTAACGTGTAGTGCTCGCTGTTACACATGTTTCACTGTGATTGGTCTACGACAGTTTCCGCGCATCGTGCTAAAAAAAGCTATATTTACTTTGGTCAACCTCTCTATGTGTTGTATTTTAACACGTCTCTTTAACTAACGTTTTCCTGTTGAAATAATACTCTAGTTTTATTTTTGTTCATTGATGTAACCCCTTATTTGGCTCTGTATGTTGATGTAAGTGCTGCCTGTCTTTCTGAATCTTCAAATTAGTATTATTTGGTCGATAATGTGTTCGTAATATTTATCCTTAAGGCTATTTCTGTTTAAATGAATTATTTGTATGTCTTGTCTAAATTCAGGAGGGATTTCTATAAAATTCTAGGAGTTAGTAGATCTGCGTCAGTTAAAGATATCAAGAAAGCGTACAGAAAGCTGGCACTGCAGCTGCATCCAGACAGAAACCAAGATGACCCAAATGCCCAAGACAAATTTGCAGACCTCGGAGCTGCTTACGAGGTATGATGGCCAGTTTAACTCCTTTCACTTACATTACTGCTATCAAAATATGTAAATGTACAAATAAAACTTAATCCAAGTATCCAGTTAATGGGAGCAACGCGAGCGTCGTCGTCGTTGTTGTTAGAAACAAAGGAGGAACTTGATTGGTTGGAAGAAATGTGTGGCCGCACCTGATTGGCTGAAGCTTCAGCCTTTTCTTATTCCAGGCTTTTTTGACGTGGACCTATAGTAAACCCGATAGTCCTGTTCCCAGAATTAATCTTGTTCCCAGATGAAACTGTGTATAATCCATAGAAATTACAATTAATAATTAATTAATTTGGAAAATAATTATTAACAGTTTATACTGTTAGAAAAAATATGAATTCCTTTCAATTCAGTGGAATTGGTAAACGTTTTTTTGTCCATTATCTCCCACTAAAAGTAAATAATATGTCCTAATTCGTAAGAATTTCATATTCTCAAATGAAAAATCTCAAACCACAAACCCATATTATTAATCTTTTATATAATAAAATTTTTTATATCAGCTCAATCTTTATCTTTGTAAATGTGTACTTTATGCATTTATATGTTCTTTCAACACATTTGTTTTAATCCAAATACACTTTGTAATGCATTTTTTAATGTCAAAACATAAAACATGCATATAAACATAATGACCGAAAAAGGACAATTCACGTAAAAAATATAAAATTTTGTCATGCTCCTGTAGTATAGAGGTCATTGAGCACGACAGATTATTGGCACGGTTGTGCAAGGGGACCAGGTCCGATTCTCGACCTTGAGTCATTTTCCAGCCACCCCCCTTTGTCTCCCAATTCACTTCCTGTTCTTTCATACTTTCCTCCTATGAATAAAAGGACCCCCCCCCCCCCAAGTCTTATATTTAATAAATAAAATTCAGAACAAAATCAGTATTATTTTATGTGTTTGTTTATTAGGGTTATTAACTGTTTGAGATTTTAAAGTAGTAACTTATTTGACATGCATGCAGGTGCTCTCAGATGAAGAGAAAAGAAAACAGTATGATGCGTATGGAGAGGAGGGATTAAAGGAGGGCCATCAAAGTTCTCATGGAGACATATTCTCAAGGTAAACCAACCTAAATAATAATAGTTCTCTATAAATGGCTAATCATTGAGATGTTAATTGTCCGTTGATTTTTTTTTGAGCCGTTTAGTCCTACGAATATATAACACTGGAAAATTAATGATGATTCGTTCAAAAGCATGACTATGTAAATGAAAATTTAAACAGATACGAGTTAGTCTGTGTTACTGTCCCCTTAGTTTTTTTGGTGACTTTGGATTCATGTTTGGTGGAAACCGACAGCCGGCTGGCAGAGATATCCCAAGGGGTAATGACATTGTGCTGGACCTTGAAGTAACGCTAGAAGAGGTGTATTCAGGCAACTTTGTGGAGGTGAGCTTCTCTTTGTCCTGGATTCCTCTATTTTGTGATTTCAGATTAACTGTTGGATTCTATACGTGTGTCAAGGCTTTTTTTTTTAACGCTGACATGTAACACTTGCATGACTGATCGTATTTTTCTTGCCATATCTTCAAGGTTGTACGAAATAAACCAATCGCCAAAGAAGCACCGGGCAAAAGAAAATGCAACTGCAGACAGGAAATGAGAACCACACAACTAGGACCAGGTCGCTTCCAGATGACACAGGAAATGGTCTGTGATGAATGCCCAAATATAAAGTAAGTTTTTGGGTTATCATTCAATCATTTATTACACATTTCTATCGTGTGTTGATTTTTATGCCATATTGGGATCCAGTATAGTTTCCATATGATTTTAACATGCTTTTCTTTGTAGAACCATCTATTTCTCTTCATACCAGACACAAAGGGGGATTTAACTCAGTGAGGCATGTTTTTTTTAGGCTTGTGAATGAAGAAAGGACACTGGAAGTGGAAATCGAGCAGGGTGTGAGAGATGAGATGGAATATCCATTCATTGGAGAAGGTGCGGAAGTTAGGTCTGAATACAATAGAGTAGATGAATTACCCGTGTCTCAATATATTGTTTCTTTCTCTTAAAAAAAAACTAGGTGAACCTCATATTGATGGTGAACCTGGAGATCTCCGTTTCCGCATAAAAGTTCTAAAGTAAGTGTACCATCATGGTTTTGAAAAACTTTGACTGAGCCATTTTTGTTATTTCTTGCTTTCTGTTCATTTTAACTTGCTATAACCATCATAAATCACAGAAGGAGCTTGTTCTCCATCAAATCCCATGCAATAAATCCTTTATAATTGACAACTCCATTATATGTTGCACTTATATACATGTAAGTGTACAGTTTTCAAAATAAAAGTCCTGAGCCGCATGTGGAATACAAAACAAATTACATGGTGAAACATATCAACATGGTGAAAAAAATGAATCTCACTTGTATGTGTTTTTAGATTTTAGATTCTGGAGGGAAGGAAATATCTGAGAGAAAAAGATTTCAACTGTTTCAAGTGTCCCTTGAATTTAAGGCAGCAAAAAGCCAGAAGCAAAGTTCCAAGATCAGTTTTGAACTGGCCTAAAGTTAAAGATTTCAAGAAATGGGTCGTAAACCCACTTTTACTTTTTGACAGTTTTTTGAATCTCACAGAAATTAACATAGAAGGATTTGATTGGAGGAATTAGGAATTATTTGCATATTATAGCCTAGCAACTAGGGTCTTGTTAAAAATACCGGGGAAGATGGGGAAGATCAGAAGAAGTCACGCTGTGATCCATCCCATGTTAAACATTTGGAAAGTAGTTTTTTTTTTTTTTTCGATTTTAAAATATAATTTTTAACAACCTGCTATGGACCAGCGACCTGTCCAGGGTGTACCCCAACCTCTCACCCAATGTGCACTGGAGAGTCACCGGCAGACCCCTGTGACTCCAAAAAAGGGTTTAAGTGGGTTGGAAAATAGGTGAATGAATGAATTTTCAACAACACTCATAGAAATGAACCCATTTAACCCAAATATGAGTAAAATACATAAAGCTAAACACAATTTAGCTACAGTACGTCTAGATTTTCTACATGTAAAAATATTTATTTGTGGTTTTGTTTCCGTGTAGCGTATATTATCTGTTAAGCGTTTTATACTGTGACATGAGATATTTGGTTTATCAAGTTGTCTGAGCATTAATCTGTTCGTGTTCAGGCATCCAGTTTTTGAGCGCAGAGGTGATGACCTTTACACAAACGTCACCATCTCTCTGGTTGAGGCACTGGTTGGGTTTGAGATGGACATCACTCATCTAGATGGCCATAAGGTATGTGGGGCCCTTTGTCCTTTCCCCTCTCTCCTCCCCCTCCACCACTTTGCATAGCAGTGCTTTGGTTCAATAACTCCTGTATTATGTTTAAGCCAAATAAAGCAATGTTTTCTGTTAAATCTTCCTAAACCTTGATTTCATTCCCCAGTCTTGTTTTAGAATTAAAGTAGTGTTTATTCTATAACACTATCAGAAATGTTTTGTTTTCCATGTTGTTTCCATATTATTTTTCTGTAAAAATACGACTTGCTCTATGAATCTTGTTCTCTTAGGTGCACATAGTGAGAGATAAAATCACTAAACCCGGAGCTCGCATATGGAAGAAGGGAGAGGGCCTTCCAAATTTTGACAACAATAATATCCGTGGATCACTCATCATCACCTTTGATGTAGATTTCCCAAAGGAGCAGCTAGATGATCAGCAGAAAGATGGTAAGAAGAGTTTTGTTCATGGTGAATTATTTATAAAGAGAGGCTAACTCTTTAATAAACAATTTCCCCCCTCAGGTATAAGGCACCTTCTGAAACAAGCATCGTCTCAAAAGGTTTATAATGGACTGCAGGGATACTGACAGAGCAGTCAAGTAAATCTGGACTGATTGCCTGACTCTGTCAAACCTTCACACACACAAATGCACAACGAGGAACAAGCAATGGGTTGTATTTAATTTTTTTTCTGGTATGGTCAACATTGTTTTGTTTTTTAACAATGTTCCCATTAAATTACTTTTTTTTTTAATCCTAGATTTTTTTTTATTGCCCAAAACAAATTTTTTTCTTAGTTTCAGAAACTTTCAAAAAAAAAAAAAATTTCAGTGTAAATGTTTGGTCTTTTTAAATTATGAGCTATCAGTTCCTACCACTCACAAACCCATTAAATATTAAGTGCCACCTTGAGATCTACGAAAGCTATGGTTCCCAACCAGATGACAAGCTCTGTGTCTTCATGACTGTTTTTCTCCGGTTGAGTTTGTTGTGGGAATGTTCGTTACGTGAACTTTATTTCAGTCTCTTTTTTTTTTTTTTTGCTTTGTTTTAATGAACAGTTTTTTTTCGGGAATGTTGCCAATCGTGCTGAAACTTGTGTGTTGTGAGTGTGTGCTGCATAAGATCTTGATGGCTGGCCCAGATATGCTGTTTAGTTACAGATGTGTTTACTCTGAGGCATTTATTTGGTTTTTGAAATGTGAACAGAAGACCTTTCCAGCAGAATGGTTCAAATTTTCCTGCAAAGTTAACTAATTTAAAAGTTAATTAATTTATGCACTTCTGAAGGAAAGATCCCATACCTTTTTAAATAAAAATGAAAGATAACTAAATGTGATTTAATACTCTAAAACACTTAGATGTTTTATGTCAACAGGTCAAGCAGACAGAAATCAATTTGTCCTGTAGAGGGCAGCATCGTCTGAATACCACACATGCAGTTCAAGGAAGTCTGCTGAAGGCCTGCCATGTTCGCTCCTATGGGGCTTATATAGATATCACAAGTTCTGAGTTGTGGGAAGCCACCGGAGTGTACAGCTGTACACTGGTTGATCTAAAATATAAAATGAAGTTTTATTTTGTCAGAATGCAGATGCCCCATTTAGACAGGAGGTGTGAGAACTGTAATCAGCCAAACATGTGTATCAAATGTAACAAATCCATTGGAGTCCTGCCCTGAAACAGCTGTGTAGGTGGCTCAAAGCTGGGTAAGGACCAGCCACACTTTGCTAACAAGGTGAAGGCCGTAGAAGTCTGGCCAGAAGTGGTCTTCATGGAAGATGGTATTCTCAATGAGGAGAAACGCAGGCAGATGGTTATCCATCATGCAGTTCCATCTGAGAGGTGTATGATTGACATCAAATTTATTCTGCAGCAGGACAATGATCCCAAGCATACAACAAAAGTCATTAAGAACTATGTTCTGTGTAAAAAAGAACAAGGAGCACTGCAATGATGGCATCGAGTGTGTTTTGGAAAGTCATGAAGAGAAAAAAGGAGGTGAGAAAGTTACAGATGATCTGGAGTTAGTTTTTCAAGCAGAATTTCTTCAAAAACTGTGCATGGCTTCTTTGATTAATTACTGCTGTTTTAAAGGTAAATGGTGTTCACACTAAATGTTGATTTTTTATGCATTTTTAATTATTCATTGATGGAAAAAAAGCCTTGTTTTTTCTTTATAATTCTGCGTCAAGCCTATGTGCGCAACCAGCCTGCATTATCCAATCAAAAACACTAGTGGTAACATATTCCTGTTATAAATATTATAAATTATCTGACAATCCTTGCACTCAAATTTTTATTTTGTCACTTGTCAAGACGCTCAGATATCTATGATGTCCCTTCACAAACACTGTGCTGCCAAACTGACCAATTACGTAGCTTATGGTCTGTATCATCGATGTTTGAATTTTTCGGAAGCGCACATTGGGCTTTTGCATAGGAGTCTGTGTCTATGCAGAGGCTTGACGCTGAAGTGTACATTGGACTTCCATTATTGAAGGCATTCTTTATTTACAGCATATTTATAATTATATTTTTGTTCCCATCGTGGGTGGAAAACATTGTTTACATTGCTTTGAAACAGATTTGTCATGCATTTTTGCTGTAGTTGCATTGCTTTTGAAAGTGGTGTAAAAACCTGGTAATGTTTTAATCAGCTTGCCCGCACACAAATTCAGGATGAACAAACAAAATCAACATTATTAAGAGTTTCTCAGCACACCAACACTTTTAGAGCAGACTTATTAATTCCCACATTAAAGGATGCATTATTTGCAGCTTGTTATGCTTCTAAGGACCGTGATGTCTTTGTTCCTGGGGTGGAATCCCACCCAGCTTCACAGGAACTGCTGAAAATAGCTCTTGAGACCTTTAGCCAAAGAAAGTCACTCCCAGAAGATAGTGACAGTGTTAGTTTTTTTATCATAACTGTGTGGCATCATTGAGAGCTGATGGAAACCTGGATTCTATAACTGTAATGGTTGTGACCTCTGGTGGACCACAGGTGGTTTTACTAACAGCATACCATCGAGGCCTCCGATTAATACCAAACTCGAGGTGGAGAGTCAGCTTCAAGAATGGGTGGTCGTTTTTTCGAGGGAGGTCTTCTGTCATTTGGGACCTGGAACTATAGCCATCTCTTTGTGCAACGGTTTTACTCTGTGGTTTTACATTTACATTTCTCTGAGTGTGAAGGTTTGTTCGTAGGATTCTCCATTTCCTCTGCTATTTACCTTCTTTTAGGTTTTCATTAAATTGTTAACCAGGACTATTTAAGTTTTGAACTCCCACAATGATATTAATAATACAGCAAGGGGAGTTTCTACTGGTGGTCCACCTCATGTCCTCTGGGATTCTGAATTAGAGCTCGACATTGCAGTTTGCATTCTTTTCATTTTGCTGAGACTGTTGGCTGTTTTAACTAGGCTCAGATGTGGAAATGTACAGTGGGTTAGAAAGAATTTAGACTCCCTGAACATTTTTCACTCTCTGTTACGTGGCTGCCATTTTTCCTCATAATGTACACCCAGAACTCCACATTTAAGGACAAGCACAATTGTTCACATTTTTGCTGAAACAACTGAAGAATCACATGGTTCTAAGTGGTCACTCTTTAGATCTGATGCAGTAATATAGTATATTACATAGAATTAAAAAATTTACTGAATACTTTCCCAACCCACTGTTTGTGGGAGAAAAAATAAGTTTCAGTGTTTATTATTTACTGATGAACTGTATACTCAATAATTGTTGAGATCTCCAGTGTTGTATATTGGTCTTTACAGCTTTTGGGTTCACTGTATTAATAACTGATCTTTTTTTAGTCTCTTTTATTTTTCAGACCAACTGATGATATCTGGATGAATGCAGTGTTCGCTTCATGGCAACCCTGTTTGCAAGGTCCTATGGATTTTGCCTGCTATAAAGTTTTGGAAGAGGTAACAGAGCCTCAGAGCACTCAGGCTGCTATTGTGACGTTAAAGTGGCAATTATTATAATTATTTATGTGATTATTTCATACGTTTTTCATCTTTTAATGGAAACATTACCACCTTTTAATTGAATTTAAGTGAAAAAACAATATTGGCCAATGTTTGGCACAAACTTTGATGTTGCCCTGTAAAAGTTGCCCATTTACCTCAACCAACTTCCATTTCTCAATAATTTTCCTAAGTTGAGATGTTGGTTGCTATGGTAAACAACGTGGTTGCTATGAAAGGGTCGGTTATATAATATAATGTTGCTGATGCATTTAAATCAACACCCATACTTCTATCATACACCAAAGCTCAGATGTAGCTCGCTATGGTAAACAATTTGCTTGCTATTATAAACGGTTTGGTTGCTAGGGAGTTGTCATAAAAAGTTAGACATAGCCAAATCCACATTTCTCTGTGATGTTTCATCTTGACTATATTTTTGTTGCTTTTATTTTTATCTTAATTGCCAATTATACATCAACGGTGAATTTTAGACCCCATCTAGAGCTTAGGGGTTCAAATACTTATGCACACTGATGGGAATGTCCTTGCACAGACTGGTAACCTTCACATGTGTGGTGAGTTTGAACATTCTATGATATTCTGTTTGAGTCACAGTTTTGCAAAGTTTATAGTTTTCCCAGGATTCTCAGTTATTTCCCAGAATTCCTGTGGAAACCAGTGGTACCAGTCTGAAAAGATATAGAAACCCTAGTCAGACCAGTTTGAATGTCTAAAGATGAAAAATAATATTTTGACTTTTGTAAGAAAACGTGATAATTCCGTGAGTATGGTTTCATTGGAAATTTCATTAAGATGGTACCTTTTTCAGAGACGCCAAACTTAGTTCGGTATAAAGCTGAAACCTGAAGAACATATGCAGAACAGAAACGGCATAAATGCAAAAAAATGTTGATGCAATACACAGTTAATGAAAGACCCCCTTGATTGAGATATAGAATGGGAATAATTCTTAACAAGTAAGAGAGTTTTATACTGGATCCAATGTGACTGGCAGCAAATGTAGGGAAATCAGAACTGGTGTGATATGGTCACTTTTCTAATGGATTTTGCTGCAGTGTGAGATTCATCTGACAAAAAACAATCCATTTTAAACCATAGTAGGCTTGTTTTTCTCAATTTTTAAATGGATTAGATAGATTTTTGTATTTGCAACCTTTTGTATTTGTATTTTTCATAACTATGCAGTCACTATTTTTTAACACAACACAGGCCTAATAAGTCAGTCATATTTAACAGGGAAAACTAGTGCAGCTGAAACTGCCATATTGTATTTGTGCTATGGCTCATCTAAGAGAATAAGAATAGGCTTTCTGTGGCAAGAAACGCCAGGAAACAAACAGTAGCCTTTCTATGTAAAATAACACCAGTCAGAGGTCGTCAGGCTGAAGTTTGTTGAAGGCTCCTATGGATGGCCAGCACCCTCCCACAGCGTGGGGAGCCCATGTCTGCCCTGCTACTATATAAAAGATGGTCATTTCAAAGGCAAAAAGCCTCAAGTATTTAACAGTGAGTTGCGGGCTCTAATTACGGGGAAAGAAAAAAACGTGGCTTGGGGTTTTTCAGTGTTTGTGAAGACTATATTGTTTATTTAAATAGTTTCAGGGCTAAACATAGACGGCTGTCATTATGGACTCCACTCTGAATGTCTATGGGCTAGAAATACAGTGCATCCTCTTTCACAGGCTAAAACCCCTCTTTGGTGGCTCAAGCTGCACTTTGGCATCCACATCCTCAGGAAGAGGTGGTAGGTTCATGTAAAAGACAATAACATTGTGCAGACCAAAATGCATTTGTTGCTTTTTGGCATATTTGAACAACTCCACAGAGACGAGTCACATTGTGGTCATACACCATAATGGGTTTCAATAAAATTGATTTAGGAGGTTGTCACATTTTACTGTCACAAGTTGCAGAAATATCTTTAATGCTAACTTTTAATGCTATTTTTATTTAGTATAAATCTGGCACATTTAATTGGCTAAGAAGTCATTAGTATATTTAAATAAACCATTTCGGAACATGTCATATTATGCTAGCCTTTATACAAGCTACCTGTCATTTATTTCTACAAGTTGAGCAAGGCTTTTCAAAGAAGCTCTACAGTAAAATCCTAAGTGAGCAATTGAGATGTTTAAGGCCTGGAGTGCTGAAAGGAGTTACTGTGTTGGTGTGGAGTCTATCCTACAGAGCCATGCTGCTCGGTCTCTGAGCTGGCAGATCACGGTTAATAGTGGTGTGGTTGGCTGTCACCAGCACTTAGCCTGATGCTGGGCAGGCAGGGGCTATGAACATAGCTTCCTCTAGCCAACTGAGAGTGTGAGCTGTATCTTGATCACATACAAAACCCGAGAAACCTTCCACTAGAGGGATTTTACATGGTTTTGGGCTAGTCCTGAAGGCCTGATGTTTGAAGGGAAGTGCTCATATTTTCTCTACAGGTTTGTCTAACATGCATCCTTCTGATTCTTACATCAGTGCAGTGAAAATTGTAATGTAAGCCAATGGTTGGTGCAAATTTAAATTTAGATGTCCGGGGCCTTTTTGAACATTTTGTTTACTACTCAAATAGTTTTCTTTTACTAGTTATACTACTCTAATAAATTACATTTAAAACTGGTTTTTTTTTCAGGCCAATGCTTGATATGTTTTTTTTTACAACCTATACATCTTTTTGTACAAATATTTTTTATTAGTTGCCCAACAAACTTGAAATTGACCAAAAATAAGACTTCAAAAAGCCCCCATAATTTCCCCAAAATACAAAGACAAGGTGACAATTTTCAAATTGTATTAAAAAAACATGCTGGGCTCTCTTAAACCTTCTACATATTCTAAGCATTTCTGTGCTTTTTTTTTTGTACCAACATTTTTACAAACAAACGATACCACAGGTATTTTACTTCTAGAGGTTATTCCTTCTTTTCACCACTAGATGGCACAGATTTGGGGTCTGTAAAAAGAAACTGAAAAAGTAATAATTTTTTTTAATCCTACACTTTATGTTTGAAATCTAAATTAAACAATAGGTGGGTCGCATTCTACTTGATTCAAAACCGCTGCTGTGATTTGCACAGGCACCGGAGTGTCCTGAGACTTCAAAGAGTTAATGAAATAATGTAGTCAGAGCCTTATGAAGGGGCAATACTTGCGTCCAATGTGTTTTATAGTCTGTCTGTTAAGAATTCAAAGTCCAGCTCATCTTCAAATGTAAAGATTAGATAAAACTTCCTAAAGCTATTTGCTTACACCCATTCCATATGAAATTTTGCTTCTGGTGCAGAAAATGCATAAAAATTAATGAGAATAAATAAGATTGCAGATTAAAACAATGTGCAAAGTGCTAAAGAAAATTACACTTAGTGTTTTGTTAGAATTCTCCAAACAACTGCAATGTAGGTTCTATTCATTGATATAGACTACACCTTTCCACAGCCTCCATTCTCAAAATGGCTTGTAGCTGTACAGGCAGGCAGTCTTAATGCTCCTGTATCAGACTCCCTAGAGTTGAGACTGGAAAAATTTCCCTGCGGTCCGACCAGCAAATTAGATCCCAATCAGTTAGAAAGCTCTGAACACTGCTTGCAGCCAGACCTCCACGCCCGCAAACAAAAGGCAACTAGCAGCTCTGATTCCACCTCTAGTTCCACACAGCACAAACAGCTTTGGCCTTGTCCCTGGAAAGACCCCTGAGCTCACCGCATTCACTTGTCTTCTCAGCACACACTCTTCCTGAGAGAAACCAGGTGCTCCAGAGACTGCAGTAGTGGTGGCTCTCCTTTCACTCCTGCAACTGATGCCTCATTTCACACTCAATTGATTGTTTGCTCCATTACCTTTTCAGTAACTGTTTACATTTTATGATTTTCTGTTCTGGACTAAAATGTTATGTAATTCTCGTCACGGACATCAGCATATTCTTGAATCACAGTGATGTCTAATACAATAGGTCTGACTCAGGCTGCTATATCTTTTCAGACTGGTACCTTTTTCCCCGAGATTCTGGGAATTTTTAGAAATTTGATTTCACATCGGGTGAAACTTTGTAAAGCTGTAACTCAAACTGAGAACCACGTAGAAACAGACCACACATGTGGATATCAGAATCCAAGAACGTACCAACCACTACGCAAAAGTATTTGAACCCCCAGGATCTAAAAAGGGTTAATTATTTACTACTGGCCTTTGATGGCCAAACAGCAACAGAAATGTCTTCAAGATTGGGGTTTATTTTTAATAATCATAGTAACAACTTCCTAGTAAAAAATTCCTAGCAACCAAACTACTTACCCTAGCAACCACGATTTCTAAACTCTACCATGTGCCAGTTTTGCTTATACATCTCAGTTTCTGAAAATCATAGATATATGGGGGATTGTTTGTAAAAAAAAATAAAAAATTTACAAGTCAACCTCAAAGTTTGTTGCCATCTAGTTCATCTCGTTCTCTAATGAACCGTGTGTATGTTGTCGTTGTCCAAAAAGCAATTTTTAAAAAAAGTGTGACTGGAGAGTTTTACTTAAACTAGGTACAAGAGAAGAGATGAGTGTCTGTAATTTTGAGGATTAAAGCACGGAAACGAGGGGCTAGTATCAGGCTGTTGGTACCTAAACTGATCTGGTTTGTGTGCTGATGAATAGATCTCTGGGTGATTATTTTAACAGCAGTTATAAAGCCATAAGGTCTGCCCCCAGTTCCTGCTCTTGTTGATTTAAAGCAGTGAGCCCCATAAATAATGGCTGATTAAGTGGCTGTGCCAGCACAATATACCACTGCCGTAGTCTGAGCGCAGTGGCTCTAAATGTGTTCTACATTAGTATTACAGCAACGTGGAACCAGTGGGCAGCTCTGCCAGAGGAAGTGTCATTAAAAGGGGATTTAAATGAATTTCATTGATCAGGTCTAAATCAAAAGAAATGCAGTAAAGGTTAACAGCTCTATTTATGTTAAGTAATTTTTTTCAACAACCACCCATGCAGCTGTCTCTGGAGATAGTTTAGGGATGCCATTGCTGTTAGACATTATATTAATTAGTATTGTGGCATTTCACGGTTTGACTGTTGGGAGAAATTGATGTTTGAGAAAGTAATCATCATAGTAATGAAACTATGGTCAAAAATAATTACGAGTATGGTGAGTACGGTGCTCATTTACATCTCATCATAAATAATAATAATAATAATAATAATAATAATAATAATAATAATAATAATAATAATAATAATGTTTAGGTTTCAAAAAGGTTATTTGTTGTGATATTTTTGTTTTTAAAAATCACATTTTAATTTGCAAGGAAATTCAAATATGAGAAAATGCACGATCGTTATGGACCTCAAATTAGTGGCATTAGTGCCATCTAGTGGTGAAAAGGGGATAGCCATTGAAGGTACAAGACCTGTGATATGGCTTGTGTTTTTCAAAGTTCTGGCACAAAAACCGTAATGGAAAAATAAGTGCTTGGAACAGCAACATTTTTTACCCTCTCTTTGCTTTTTTTGGATTTATTCATTTGTATTAACAATTTTGTTTTTTGGAGTAAAAAATGACAATTTAATATTCACCATTGTAAATTTCAGGATTGTTGTAGAATAATTATGTAATGTAAAAAAAATATATGTTTTTAAAAAAAAGAAGCCGGGGTTGTACTAAAAACATACCAAGCATCGCTACAAAAAAAATGCTCAAAAAGAGACAAGACTTCTAATGGTTAAATATTTATGATATTTAGTTATATTACAGTTAGAATATGATGAAAAGATGTGATTAGTTGGAATATACTATAGACATTACCCCCTTGTTAAAGTGGTAAAAAATAAGGCTGTTATTAATGTAATTTGTATGATTTGTTTAATTAAACATGTTTCAATTTCCCCTCTTCCATCTTGTCCGGTCAGCTTTCCCACCTTCCTCCTCATTTCCACGCTCATGGTAGGTCAGGTCCTGATTTTTAAAACTCCTAAAATGTGCATTATTTAAAAAAAAACAATGTGTTTGTAATTTACAAATAAAGTGCTACAGCTTGTTTTACTTAATTGAGTGAAACACAGTAAATGATAATCATCTACTCTTGTGGAAAATAGGTTTTTAAATGTGCTCTGGAACCAAAACAAACATATGTTCATGTGTGATCTACATTGTAAAAGATGCAGAAGTGGTTCTAAAAAGCTTAAAATCATTTTTATTTAGTTATTCTGTTATATTTTGAACTCTTTGTGATATTGCAATGATATCCCAGCACACCGGCTACTTCTGGAGCATGTGGGCTTTCTGCAACTGTCACATTCCCTGCTCGACACTGCTGTGATTTGGTGAACAGTCTTTCTGACAAGGCAAGCAGACGCATTGGTGGTAAGTGTGCTTTGAATTTTCATTTCCCTCTCCTTAGTGGGATAAAATTTCACCACTTTAGATTAGCCACTCCAGGTCCCATCAACACATTTAAGAGGGTGACCTCCTCCCCCCACCGTGTAGCACTGAGTGAGACGTCTGAGATGATGGCGCTTTGTTAACCCGGCCAAGGGCAGCATAGCAATAACAAACACAGGATCACAGAGCCACTGTGACCCCTCACCCCAGTACCCTTGCCCAACATCACACAGATTCTTATCAAACCCTGTGTCTTCAGACCCACAAAAGTATGAGGAAAGGATAGTCACAAACTTGGACTTTTGTTTTCTTTTTATATATTTAGTTTTTAATGAAAATGTTACCAGAAATGCACTTTTAACGGGTACAAGTCAATTTTTTTCAAATTCCATAATGCACTTTTTCCAAATTGATGCAGTTTCAGTATGATGAATTAGTATCTCTACAAGTAAGGCTGTTTTGACTTTTCCAATGAAGTTAAATCAAATGTAGAGGGACTAACTGGGTTGACACTCTGCATTAATGTCTCATGTGCATACGACTGAGTCATGATGGGGAATGAACTGAGAAACATGTCATTGAGAGAAAAGAAAAGGATCAAATTCTGTTCTTGAGTCAAGCCGGACGAGTCTAGAGCTCTCAGACTTGACTGAGCTTTTAATATGCAAGAGTAATATGACCTGACTCAGAAATGCATAAATCTGTTCCAGCTTTGGGAAACTCTGTGGAGCCTGGAGAGCATCAGTGAATTGAACAGTGCTAACTCAAGGTAATAAGCCTCATGTTGGATTAAAGGTAGATGGTTGAGAATCACTTTTGGATTAGTCTTTTGAAGACAAAACAGAGCAAAACTGAATGGATAGTTTTAGTTTACGTGCAAGTTATTATCTATGAAAAAAGGCCTTCTCTTAATGCAGCAACTTCCTCTTTTTATATTATGCACTAAATTATCAGGAAGTGACGATTTCGTTCTCTTGACTTGTTGGATGGAAACGGTGCTTTATTCGCAAACATTTGAATTAATATTCCAGTTTTGGATGAAAACGTGGCTATTAAGGGCAAATGGTCTCTAAACCAGGGCCTTCATGGAGCAGCAAGTGGTGTAGAGGTGGACTTGTTCCTATAACCGAAAGTTTGGCGGTTTGATCCCTACGAAGTCCATTCTGCCATTGTGGCCTTGAACTGAAGAAGTTGGTCAAATGTACCTATTTTTACATTATTAATGCTCGAGCACTGAAGGGGCGTAGAACTATATTGTAATTTTCACAATTTTGAAAAGTGTGTATTGAAAAATGTCCCCATAGTGCCACCTAACACCTTATATCTAATGGCGTGCCAAAAGTTTGTCGTATGCAAATTTAATTTGGCATGCATATGAAGTGTACCAAGACTTAAAAATACGTAGTGAAGATTGCATTTCCAAACTCGACAGGAAGTTGGTTATATTGCCAAAACCTCTAAAAATGGCCACCTTCCTCGTATCATTTTGACAAAATCCTCCTACAGATTTCACTCTCAAACCTCATCAATCTTATATTAAGGCATGTGGGATGTTAAATTGTGATGGCTTTTTTTTTTTACTTTGTGCAATGGCAGCCACTGAATTTTGACTTGTTATAATTTCATTAATAATAAGAAAGTAGTTTTCTGATTGTGTTCAGGCATGGTTTCTTGTCAGACATGGCAAGTTTGACCCCAGTGCTAAATGATAGTGCCACCAGCGTATGGACACAACATTTAACATTCTTTTACAAATTTTGACGTCGCTGATAAGAATATTGTTCAATACAATAATAAAACAATTTTCGTTCCCAACCATAGAGCCACCTGGAGATCTGACCTTGTTTATTATTTATTTGCTCTATTTTTTCCCCCCCATCAAATGTTAAAAGGTTGCACTTAATTATATCTCCCAAATAAGGACTGGTCATAGTGGAAGATTTAAAAAATGGTCCCAGAGGCACACACAAGTGCTTGGTTGTCAAAGCATAATGTAATCCATTTCTTGCTGCACAGACTGTTTTCGCATAGCAAAACACAAGTAAATGATTCTGAAGTAGCTCAGCAGAAGGAGATTATGCTATTGGTTGTCACAAACTTCTCACAAAGAGTCAAAACTCCTGTGGATGAAGAGGGTACAACCTACTGTCCTTAAACCAAATCCTAATTTTACAAGATTTCCTGCAGCATTTACCTGTGTACACACAGGGGTGTGTCTGTGCTGTGGGCAAGTTTATTGTCCTGGTCTCTCCCACTAAGTAAGTGAACTTTGATCCCATTGTGACGACACAATGGCATCAGCATCAGTAGCTGTAAACAACTCCCATCCGTCCTTCCATCACCTGCATGAGTCGTCCCTGAGATGAACCTTTGATAAGAGCCATTCTCCTTGATTGTGGTGCATTTATCTGTGCAAATGTTGATTTTTGTCTAGACATCTACTGGATTGCCTGTTCCGGTGATTACTGGTGTTTTCTAGAGATGCAGAAAATGGACACAATTAGGCCCATCTTAAGATGAGTACTGGGTTCACTTGTGGGTGTTTAGAGATTACAGCATGGGCTAATGATTATCTTAAAGATCTTGCTTTCTGAGAAGGATTACAGTCCAGAAATGTAAAGTAATCAATTTAAAGATGACTCATTTTAATTGTAAGAGTTGTTAGTTTTATTACACTGTAAATATACACATGTTTGATATCTTAATTTATAGATGTAAATGGAACAGTTGGAATATATAGCCGTTACATTTCCATGCATGAGACACTTTGAGTAAGGTTCCCATATAAATGAGAAAAAATGAATTGGGATTAGCGAATCTCAATCGTCTGCCGGATCAAATCCTCTTCTTATCCTGGGCGTATATCGGGTTTTAAGGCCCTTTGATAAATGGGGGACAATTTCTTTTGACTCTGCTTGTTGTCGTTTGTGAATCTCACTAAAACTGGACTGCGATAGCGAGAAGTCAAACGTTCTAAGTAAGTATTTGCAGATCATTCCAGCTGTCAAATACTCCTAAGAGACACAGCGCAGAGAACCGACGCTCAACAAACAGCTCGAGCTCCGGCGTGTCCCTCTCCGGTTGATTTCAGATCAAATACAGCGGCGACCGGTGAGTCACATTTAGGTGGTGTTTTCAAAGAATTCTATTACCTATATCGCAGTCCCAGTTGATCTTTTTCTTTGGAAACTTCCCGGAAATCACCATAATTAATTTGGAAGGCAGGGACATAAAATAGGCCTATTTCAAACCGAAAACTCCTGATCGGTTTTTATTAAAATCACCATGGCCCTAGATTTATCAAGCTCTGTTTATGTACTTCGGGTATGCTGACGTAATAATTATTATTGTTTTCTTGATGGTGTCCTGTTACCTGCAAAAGGCATGTCTCCCTTAAGACAAACTCTTTTAGGTCTTTTCGTTTTGTCAAATTATTTGTGACAAAACTTATGCTGCATAATAAACTAGTAATAAATGACGTTGAATATATTCGATGTACAAAAATTAATACATTCCTCGCAAATGCGATAATATCGGACATACGCATATAATTAAATATGTAATTTTTTTTGCGTCGGATAATTCTTATTTATGAACCCTTGTCAAATAGTTTAACCACAAAACGTTGTCTACACAAATAAATGAGAGAACACAGCGGTGCAAAAAAATGCACCATCATTAAATAAATGAGGTCCGAATATTGACATTCCTGACATTAAAAAATACGTGAAAATATGAAGCTGTTAATTTTGCTTGGTTGTTTTGGGGTCTCAGTAATAATATGTTTTTGGTTCACTGAATGCAGCGTGTTTATGATGAATCGAAATCAATTTCTTCTTGACTTCTTGATTGTTGCAGAGGCAACTACTACTACTACTACTATTATTATTATTATTATTATTATTATTATTATTATTATTATTATTATTATCATCATCATCATTATTATTTTTTAGTCTTATTGGATCCGTTGCAATCTTTATTCGAACTGTTTGAATGGAAGTGTTGTTTGGATCTTGGCCACTAGACGATGCTAGCACCTCATTTACTTCTAACCTTCTACCCAATCACCAAATACCTGCTGAAGGTTTTGAAAGGGGGAAACTAAAGGAAAAGAAACAAAAAAAAAAGAAGCTCAGAATGCGAGTGTAGGGCTTGGTGCTCTTATAATATGCTAATTCAGGTTAAGTTTGTCGCAAATCCATTCAAATTCATAAATTTTGTATGGTGATTACCGGCAAAGTTCTCACAGAAACATTATTTTATTCTGAAACGCGTGTTTCATTTATTACATGAATTTAAATTAGAGTCGATCTGCATTTCACAGGTATAGTTGAATTATTTATTAGATTATCTAAAGAAGGCTTTACTTGGCCCACCATTCTCGGTATATTTTTTATGCTCGATTTTTTTTTTTAAATGTATCTTTCGTTTTGAATTAAACATGGGTCGAATGAATTATTATGCTAAGATTTAATAAGAATTGGAGCTTATATCGCTACCAAAATCTCCTTATGATCATCATGTTTTATTAATAGGCATCTTTTAAATTATTTACCTTTTAAACCTGAAATGTTTTCTTGTTTTCAAGTCTCAGGCATATATATTTTTAATTGTTTCACGGGTTGACTCGTTTTGCTTTAATGTTGTTTTGACTGCACAAAGTCAGTTAATTTTTGATCCCCAGGCACACAAGAAATGGAAAAAGATAGCTCGCAAGGACCCTAAAAATGTCCCGTAACCGCGCACACGCCTTCTCTTTTTTTCACATTATCAGAGACTTTTATTATTACATTTCATTCGCATTCTGCTCCAAATGTTGAAGCCTTTTCTCCCGAACAACATGCGTGTTTATAATTTTACAGTGTGTTGCACGAGAAATAGCTTAGTAATAGGTCCTTCTTTTTCTTTGATATGTTTAGAGAAACGTAAAAATAAAAAAAGGTTCCTAAGTTAATAATCGGTTCTTATAGCGTTTTGAACGTGGTGCAATCTGTTTATAAGTTTCCCAAGCGTTTTAATAAATTATTTAATATTGAAAGCGCAAAATTACCTTTTTTACTGATTTAATCTGGATATTAATAATAATATATTGCAATAATGTATTATTAAAATCAATTAATTAATAGTTTGATAGTAAAATAAAAAATTACGAATAAATTATGGGTCTTTCATCACAAGTCTATTATAATATCTTTGTATTATTAGTCAATTATTACAAATTATAAATACCTTTGCATCATGATGAAAACGACAATGATAAAAATGCTAATATTCTTTATTTCAGCGAATTAGAGTCTGTATCAGTTGTTTATCAAAGTTAAGTTATTTCTAAGTGACGCGCCAAGAGCAGAAGCGGATGGAAGCATAGTCGGCTGTTTTTGAGTAATTTTAACTGTTTTTAACATTAACAGTGCATACTGAAAACATGACATTTGTATTTTATTTGTCCCACGTGATCAGAATCCGTCCAACTGTAATTATACAAATGAGAAGAACAGCAGAGCTAAAATGATCACGTGGAACCAATGCACACATTAAAATCAATACTGCATATATCAACAGTTGCATTCAAATTAAGTTCTATATGATCTGCAAAAACTGTTCCGCAACTGTTCCGTTTGGTCAATGCAGTATTGAGAATGTGCACGCGTGTTCTTTATTTTTACCACTGAGTTTGGAATTAGGGAAAGCAACAATGGCAGACCATCATAGTCTTCATTATCTTGTAATGGTGACGAATGAGGTGTAGGAGAATCAACCTTGCAGTGTTCACTCTCACGCTCCAGTGTCTGAAAGCAGCTGAGCATTAAACTGTTCGCGCGCCACTGTGCACCACTCATTGGGTAAGTTACTGAGATTTTACCCGAAAATCCATTTCTGTGTGTGCGTTTTAACTCAGAAACGTTTTATGCATGTGGTTCAGACAAGTCCCTCGTTTTCTTTTAAAATGGTTAACTTGATACTTTGAAAGGTGATGTTGACTGGAGACCGCGGAAGCTTTTCTAATGCTTTGAATTGTCTTTAGGAGTAAACTGTAGATGGTTCGTGTTTTGCTAGTCTTCTTGATTAAGAACATACAGACGAACTGTTACTTCCAATATACAAGGGGAAAAAATCAGGCAAGAGACGGTGTCAACTCAACAATCATTTTGCAACCAAATCCGCATTTTCACTTTACTGTACCGACTTTTAAACGTTTGAGGATTTTTATTTCTATTCACATGCACTTGACGATCCCGCGACACCAACGAGACGTTCAGATAACACAGATGGAGACTTCTGGTTCAGGACCTGCACATAACAAGACCTGCACACATTTTCAAACTAAGTTTTGCACAATGAGCATTCGATAAAGTGCTCCGACAAGCGATGAAGCCTTTGGCAACCTCTCAATAAAAACGATAATTGATTGAAAATAAGTGCACAAAAGAAGTGATTAGCTTTATTGTGGAAGTGCATTAATTACCTTGGTTAGTCGGCTGCGCCCTCCCTCCCTGTCACACTTGCTCTCGGTCCTCCTCCTCCTCCCCTCCCGCGCGCACTCCTCTCACCGCGCTCTCTCCTTGAGTCCACGCGCCGCGCATTCAAACTGCTACAGAAACATTGTTGCGCTCGCGACTTTACGCGGTAATCGAGCTCGTCCAAATAGCCGAAAGTAGACACGTGACGTCTTTTTAAAGCTTTGTTACTCTTTGTTTGCCTATGGCAACTCTCAGAAACCTTTCGCCGACGAGTTCTTTGTGCTCGCCGCTGAGCTCTTCGGTTCGGTTTTGACGGACACCCGCGGTCACCGTTGAGAAAGATTCCGCACGGCTCCCGAAACGATCGTTTCTCCGAACTTCTCGTGTGTTTGTTTGGTTTCCAGTCTCTCGCTCGATCTCTTCATGCTGTCAATCTCATACCTGTGTCCCTTAGCGCGGAGTCTCGTTCAAGCGTCTCGCTCACAGCCCGAGGTTCCCGGAGCCCAAGTGTCCAGCACCGAACTCAACCGTTTTCAGTCGTCCCCGAGACAACAAGAAGCTCAGCCCTGGATTCGATACTTGTAATCAATGGACAGAGTCCTCTCAACGGGCAACCGAGGTACCGACACACCATAAGCAGTAAGTGCAACATAACTTTCCTCTTCGTACATAAAAGAACACATGACCTAACTTTCTAGATATGTGCATGCAGGGTATTACATTACTTTTTGGGGACTCTATTGAAATAGTATAAAAAAATATTAACAGCATCTTGCAACATGCTTGTAATTCTTTAAAAAAGGTGATTACTCGTGGAATGAAGCGATATTTGTTGGCATATTTTAATAATAATAGCTGTATTATAAGTCAGCGTATATAAGCAGCATTAATGCTATTAATATAGATAATAGCAATAGTTATTATTATTAGTAACAAGCTAATAATGATAAAAAAAATACTGGAAATAGTCTATATAATTAACCACTTTCGCCATTGCGAATTTAAATATGCTTGAAGGAATCATAAACTGAGGTTGACCAGAAAATCAGAAAAGGTTGAGGATGTGGGTCAAAGACATTTCAGTGATGTCACTGAGTGAAATAAGTTCTGCAAGTTTTACCCTACAATTTCAGAGTGTGTGTTTTACACTCTTTTGTGTGGAGCAGGTTTTTAAAACACGAACCTTTTGTTTTGCTTTTTAAGAATTGATTATCGATTTTCAGAAACAAACTCGAATGGAGCCGCTGTCTTCACTCCAGGCCTGAGTTTTGTTTGTCAGTGTTTGAGCTCTCATCGGCTTCCAGTCTGTGTGTTTTTGTGGTATTTTTGCAGTCCATAAGCAAACTTTTATTAGATTTACATCTTTGTATTTTACAGAGAGACCCGCCGGTTCCGCGAGGCAAGTTTCCTTTCAAAGCGAGACAGAGAAGCAAAGGCCGAATTTTAATTATGAACATGTTCAATTAAACTATTAAATATATCAACAGTGCACGTTATCTGCGAACACGCATTTTTCGTTTAAAAATCTTTAGCTTTTTATCGAATGTTGTGTTTGAATTAAAGTTTGAGGACGATCCAAACTGATAGAACAACCCAGACTCGCTATTTACGACATTTTGCAAACCTTTTTTCCCTCTAAAAGCAAGTAATGAAAAGACCTCAACAAGGTTTAATAGAACGTATTTTAATTTAAAAATCTGCATTGCAGTTTCAATTTTTAAAAATCGTTTAAACTTCATATTTATAAAACTTTCAAGGGCTAAAATATATACAACAAACAATTAATCAGAAGCTGGTGTTTTAAAAATTCAGACATCGAACAGTTCGAATGCGTTTGTCGCGTTCGGTAACATTTCTCCAAACTTCCAAATGTTTCTGTTTAACTTCAAACTGTCGAGGTAAATGTGATTATTTTTTACTTTTTTCCATTTTGTGTAAAACCATTGGATCATTTCAGGATTATGGAACTTACACGCTGTTTGCATTGAGCGGGGATTTAAAAAAATATATATTTTCCCACTTTTGTTGGAATAATGGATTTATTGGAAGCAAAAAAAAAAATCATGGCACTCATTTCCCTGAGGTAAAATGATTGTTTTTTATCGCACAAATTTATTATAAAGATATATTTGTGAGTTACCTGATAGTGTACTAAACAATTGCGCACAATGTGATACTGGAGTATCGGCATTTTGTTAATTTTACAAATAATTATATTCAAAATTACTTTAATAGGTTCATAATAAAAAAATAAATCGCAAACCGGTTTGTTTTTAACAGACTCGTTGGAATCTTTAATCATAAGGTTTATGAAATAATATGTTTATATTGATATTAATGCCAATGTACGCTAAAAAGTGTACGCCCAATTGAGTCTAATTTGCGACTGTTGTGCAGAGACTTTAAAAGTTTGTTGGGCCATTACTGTTTTATGTTGTAGATGTTGATGTATTCCATGGAAATTGTGTGTTTGCAGGAAATGAATCACACGTAGTAAGGTCCATAGTTCTCTTAAAAATATATGTAACAACGTGGCAACAAATAGAATCCCACCATTCCTTTACTTCACAGATACAACACTTAACGTTTGATTTGAGAGTTTGTTTCCAAATATGTTCCAATTATTGACTTAATTCATTACCTAAGTAGACCGTTTGTTTTCCAATTTATTTAGTATAAAAACAGGTTTATAATGCATGGTATACTGGCAATAAAAAAGAAAGTTGTTGAAGCAAAAAGGCAGAAATATTGTGAGAAATGCCACATTGTAATGTATGTGCTGTGTGTGTTCATGTGTGTTTTATTGCCTGCCTCGGTGTAGTCTACCATGTGCGATTTTTGTGAGTCGATGTGTGGTCCCTGGAAGTGTCAGAGCACTGAGCCTGCTGTGTGGTTTGTGTGTGTGGAGTGTTTGTGTACACTTGAGTTTGTCGACCGTCAAGAAAGCAAGAGATGTAGCATAATAAACTTCTGTGTGCTCTTTATTAGTGTACTAGACTTTCTCTCTTTGTCCCGTCTCCACCAATAAGCGCAATTGTGTTCTTTTATTTGCGTTCTCACTCAGGCACATCGTCACTGAGTGAGTTTGTCTACCTCTATGTGTATTTCCCGTATAATCATCTGTCTTGGTTACAGTTTGATCTGCCATCAAATTCATGGGTGATAAGCCACTATCTATCTAACATCCTTTCCCAACGTACACACCTGTGAGACACAGAGGGGCCTTCACCATATGAATCCCTCAACCATCTTCAGCTGCTTTATCTGCTTTACCTGACTGAGCCGATGCTTTAATAACCCTGCAATAAATGAGTATCACAGCCCTATTCCCTGGTCAATAAGGTTAACGCCTAAGCATGTCGTCAACACAAAGATACCATCAAGTTCTTCTCTTTATCTCATCACCCATTTGGATGCATGTTGCTATTAGTTGGTATTAGCCATTCCCGAGGTTTTATATTGCTCTGGCAATGGAGAACAAATTGTACAATTGTCCCCCCCCCCATTCATCTTGTTTCCAAACTCTTGTATATTCTCTCCTTTTAAATCTCAATATTTATTCTGTCAGACACTGTGTGCCATTCAGATCAGTAGTGGCTCATTTACTGCCCTTTGTTTCCTGTGTGTGGTTCAGCTGGCAAAGGGCACGTTCACTGCCAAAGAAAAGAGAACAGCTTGGGGAAGGTTAGCAGGGGAATGAGTTGTAAATGTTCACCGAATGCTTCAGAAAGAGTCTTCGCAGTGTGGTCGTTGTAGTTTAGAAATTTGAGTCTCCTGGGATTGTAGTTCTGTTCCACTCCCTCGTCTGGCTTCTCTCATCTGCCCCTAAACATAACAGTCATTAGTTATGTTTGTAATGTGTTGCTGCAAACATTGCAAATAAAAATGACATGTCAGGTCAGGAATACCTTTTGGAATAAGACAGAAAAGATCAAATGTATGTGCTTGTGTGGTGTCGAGCAATAAAAAAATCTGCTATTCATGGATACGAGTTTTCTACAAATCCATTTGTATTCATTTACGGTCAGGGGAAATGTTCCAAGCATTTTCACAAAGGTGGACAGGTACTTGATGGATACACAAGACTGTTCTTTAAGGTATAAATGTGGCCATGGTTTGGTATTGGTGACACAAAAATCATAAGTTTGAACCTGGATAATATTAATAATACTAAATACATTTTATTTTAAGGCGCCTTTCAGGACTTTCAATGTCACGGTACAACAAACAATACAATAAAAAAAGAATCAGAGCAGGAACAATGAAAAGATAAAAATAAAGCGCGCACACGCTGGATAAATCAAGATCTCATTGCTGAACAGACGAGTTTTAAGATTGTTCTTAAAAGTCCCAAAGGACAAACTGTTTCTGACAGAGAGAGGGAGCTTATTGCAGAGTGACTGAGAGTGATGTCTTTATGATTTGTGTGGACGTGATGACCAAGGCACAATTAGATCAGCTAAATAGAGATGCGAGGTTGTTCAGTGTCTTGTATGTTGACCCAGATGTCTGGGCCTTTTGAAGCGTTTTTACAATTCTGAGTATTAAAAAAAAGTTGTCATTTTTTTACTACACAAATCTCTAAAATTGAGAAAGTGTTGAGACAAAAAAAAGACAAGGTCAAAACATGGTGAAACATGTATTAAAAGCCACCAAACCTCTCCTAAACCTTACAGACTGTTTCAAGCACGTTTGGTGTCATTGTGATTTAGTTTTTTTTTTTTATATTTGAAATTACCTTTAGAAAAGTGGAATGTGGTGTTCTGTAGCGCAAGTGTGACACAACAGTGACATAGACCACTTTAGAAACCTTGATTCTAACTTTTGTTATGGTACGTTACTGGTAATCTATACATTATTTTACTTGATTTAAATGTTTTTGCTGTAATAAATGATCAAAGTTTCATCATCTTCTACCGTTGTCTGTCAATATGTGAGTGGAGAGTCAGGCCCCGAAGTGCTGCATGATATCAGACTAGACAATCGAATAGGAAGCCAAAGTAGGTCTTGGAGAACGGGGTTGAAATGGCTTTTACTTGGGGTGAAGGCAGCAGCATTCTGGACCATCGCAGCCTGCAAATGGATTTGTCAGACAGTTCACTGTAGAAGGCTTTGCAGTGGTCAAGTTCACTTGTGACCACGGCATTGATAAGTAGAAGCTTATGTGTTTTATAGATTAGTTGTTTTTTGGGTACTATAGAGGTCCTTTTACCTTTTAATCATGGTCTTGTTTGCTCACTTTGTTTCATATTTAAAGTAAAAAAATGTATGTGGCATATTGGTAAATTCACTTTTGTGATTTAATCATTATTAGATAATCTTGCTATTGTGAAAGCTCATGTCCTGATTTTTTTTGTAATCTTTGAAATACTTGGAATTTCACCAGTTTCACTTTCAGGAGACTGAAATTAAACTGAGCCACAATTCATATTTTCTGGTCATGACTTGAGTGTAATATATCCAAGAAAAGTCCATCAAGATTTCTTGAGGGGAATGCCCAAGGAATGTGGGGTGGAATCCAATGTTGCAAATCTCTATATATCTTTTACATCAAACTCATTCCAAATTCTAAAAGTAAATTCTGTTGCTTTGTTTAATATTCGCTATTACTTGAAGCCTTGTTGAAAACCATTGTGCGTGATATGCCAAAGTGACCACAGCTTTTGACTGGTTGTGTATTTTATCTAAACTTATAGTCAGTAGACAATTGTCAAGGAATTCACCAACTGAATCCAAGGAATGTTTTCTGCATCTAAAACAATCAAAAATATCCTTTGAGTTTAAAAATGTAACGATTGCTTACTGATTTATAAAGATTTTTTTCCATGAATTCCACATTTCAAGCAGTGTATTATAAAATGGTCTGTAATGAGGGGTGACTGTATTAATCTACAGGGCTTTTTCATCTGATCTGAATGTGTGTTTGAGCACTGGGCAGACAAACTGAAGCTTGTTTATCTCTCCATCAAATATTTGGTGCTGAGGTGGAGGAGGATCATACAGATAGAAAGAAAAGACTGCGATAGAGATGGGAGAAGAGATTCAGACAGGCTCTTGATTGGGATCAGAAGACTCATTAGACTCAGACAGGTTTAGACCCGTGAAGCACAATGAGGGAAGCAACAAAGATACACATCAGTGTCATGGAAAAAGTGTAAAAAGATGGCATATGGCTTGCACATGATAATTACAGAGGGGTGTCCCTGGGTATATTTCATGTGGTGGTTCATCTTTGTAAAAAAGCATGCAAGTATCTGAAAGATCTCAAGACACTTTGGATGAAGGGATTTTATTTTACCCCAAGGACTGTAATGTGCAGCGACACAGTGAAGACAAGCGACCTTTTAGAATTGCTTAATTGTTATGGCGATGTAAAGCATGAACTGCTGTTTAAAAAATGTGCTTTTCATAGAGGTTTGTGTACATGCACATGACAAATTTGTGTAAAAAGAGCAGTTACAACTAAAGTTTTACATTTTCCAGATATTTAATGCTTGTTTTCCTGTACATTCGGTCTGATATTGCATAAACATTATCTTCAGAAGAAATATTGATTTATACTCTCATATTGGCCTTGCTTCATGTTTTATCTATCTTATTAGAGCTAGTAATACTAATCAAACCTCCTGAAGGTTGTAAAATATGAGGGTATAACATAGATTCATAGTAATTGAGGCTCTTGCTGCATTAATAAATGCACAGATAAGCTCAATGACATTCTCTAACCTATTTCTGCAGGAAACAAATGTGTCTCTGGTGATTATTTTGACACATTTTCTTGACTGATGTTTATTACAAAAAACACTTGCAGCTTTGATAAATGCACAGATAAGCTCAGTGACATTCTCTAACCTATTTCTGCAGGAAACAAATTCATATACAGTGATTATTTTCACATATGGATAAGAAATGTATTTTATTCTTTAAAAATGTTAAAATGTTTATTACTAAAGCAGTGATTGACCCAGTGTTTAGAATAAAGTGAGTCTTTCTTGTCCGGAAACAACAGACATGACCTCTACTTGAGCTGTTGGTAAAACAAAGATGGCAGCTACAAGTTTCATGTACTGAAATGTCATGAGCAATTAAGATTTTTTTTCTTTTCAATGCTGGCTGTGCAAAGTTATATGGAGTGAGTATGTTCTTCACATGATCTTTAAAAGCAAATTTCAGCGTGACTGCCTCGTCAAACCACTTGTTTTTTCTCGGAGTAACCAAGCTGATGAAGATTCTGCCTCCTTACATCACAGGACAAACCTTTCCTTTCATTTTTATTTTTCCAGAGCTGTTACCAATAATCACATTTTTTAAATAAATGACATTTTCAGCTTTTTAATCAAGAACGGTTACTTTATTGTTTACTTTATCGGTTTTTATGTGAACAGATCAATCACAAAAGTTATGTTTTTCGGTTAACTCTTAAAAATTGCAAGTAGGGTGAAAGGTTTCGTCTGTTTTCAATGGTGGGAAAGTCAGTTTACAATAGCTCGGTCTGTGCTAATAATTCTGTGTATAAGTGGTGTTTTCACTCTGTTCATTTTAAGAGTGTCTTCGCACTTGAGCTCCATAAAAGTGCTCAGAGACTCTTTAAACGTCTTCATTGTGCATTTGTGTGGTGTAGATGGATGGCTTTTATTTCTTCACAAAAACATTTTCCATTCAAACGTTCAAGTTTCCCCTCTTTCGCTTGCCTGTTAAATTCTAAAAAGCACTGACACTTCATTCTGGCTTCTTAATAGCAGATTAATTTATGGTTCATTTAAAATTTTTTGATTCCACACTTTTTTTTTGTTCCTTTATGGTCTTTTTATTCCTCTTATAAAGGAATTCTTTATAACCAATGTGAGCTAAAGGAAAAGAACATGGATATTAAATCTATCTGTAAGAGTAACTATGGTAAACCACCAAATTATGAACATCTGTCAGTCTGTCCATCTTTGCTTGTTTAACCCATATGGTTTTATGAAGGGAAATGCAGATATGGGCACTGATCTGTCAGCAGTGGAGAGTATCTTCCTAGCCCTTCATGTCTGGCATGGACTCAATCCTGCTTGGCACAGACTCTAATGGGCATTACCAATATTAAAGGTTTGGCTGGCAAACAAAGACTTCTAGACATTCTCCCCATGGACTTCTTCACTCAGATGAATTATTGTAGACTTGTGTGAAATGAATATTGTTTATCATAATGTATTCAATGCAAAGTGAGCATAATTAATTAACATTTCTTAAGTAACTTTATTGTTTGGGTAGAGACCTGTTATTTAAATTATTAATAACATATAAATTTGACGTTGTTTTCTAAAAAACAAAATAATAATTGCAAATGTTTAGTCTGAGTTTAAAGATAGACTTAAGTGAATTCTGAATTGAGGACATTTAGATCTGAAAACTTGAATTCTTTTTTTTATTTAAAAGATGCAATTTTATATTTTAGCATTTAGAATTCAACTTTTGTTGTTTTATATGTTAATTTATAATTATAAGTGAGTTTTTTTTTTTATTTACTCTGTATTCTTCACAAGATTTGCATATTTTTTTATGCAGAGTACAAAAGGTCTGTGTGTTTATAATTTTTGTAAATAATAAATAAATCTAATTTATGATAAATAAATCTTTGAATAATAATAATAAAAACAAAAAAAAACATAAGAAGAATAAAAGACTTTGAATAGTAATATTTTCTGAATAGGATGTCTTCTTCTAACGTGCTCTTATTAGGCTTCTCTCTTTCTGCGTCTTCTCCCAGGTCCATACTCTCTGGCTGGTGTTCCTCCTGCGTTGTGGAGGGGGATGGAGCGTGGTGGCGGGGAGAGCCCTTGTTTGCGGGACAGTCCAGAGCGACGTGGGAGCAGCAGTCCTGATATTGGCTGTCCGCCACCAAAGCTGGGGCGTTTAGAGCTCAATGGCAGCCCAACGGGCCACCGTAGTCGTCACAATGGAGCACCTCAGAGACCTCTCGGGGGTAAGGAGATCTCCCCCCTTCCATCAGTCAATTTGATTAAAATGATACTGGTATACACTTTAAATCACACTTTAGACAACTATACAATAAATGAAACAAAAAGGTCTTAAAGCAACTACTTTTGCTTAAAAAGTTGGTGAGGGAAATCGGATTCAGTTGGAACACATTTATTGGTTTCCTTGGGATCAAACTTGCAGCCTCTGGGCTTCAAACTGATCAATTTAATCTCATATGTCTCATATGTGTGTAGTATAAGCTCAGTGAATTAAGTAGCACTATATAGACCTGATTTATTCCCCTTGTCCAGGTATCGATTGCAGCAGCATATGTGTGTGTCTGAAGTGAAGTTGTATTGATTACTGTTATTTTAACAAACTGCCAGCTACAGTGGTGTGGCGACTGCTAGCTGTGATTATCGTGAGGCTGTAAATATGGTTTTACACACAAGAAGTTGATGTAACTTTAGATGTCAGCTTTTAAAGGTTTTCACCTGTCACATATGCCAACATTTATGTTCTGCTTTAATCCATCTTAACATGTGCGAGACAGTAACATCTCCTTCATTTAAGCTGCAAGCAGTGATCAAAGGGCTCTCACATCTCGGTGTCCAGTTTTTTGCAGCATGCACTATGGCCAATCCTTATTTAGGAGATGTATTCAAGTGAAAATGGTTAGAATAGAGTATAATCACATCAAGTATCATGACCCCCAGTTGGCGTTCTGATTCAGTTAGAATATTTTTCTATAATTGTTTATGCCACATATACACTGATATGGTACTTTTTTGTGACTAGTATAATGTTCATCCATGGACTGTTAATATAGTCAGTAAATTTGTGTCAGATCGGACGTTGTATGGCTGAGTTATAACTTTTTATAGAGTTTGGAGATGAACAAATAAAATCTCCAGGAGGAGTTTGTTAAGGTTTGACTCAAGCGGAAGTATTCATTTTTAGAGGTATTTGCAAAATACTTGATCTCTTGAAGACTTTGGAAATGCAGTCCGTATCACTTATGTTTATGGCCTACGATTGTAGTGTCACAAATATTAGTTTACGACATAATATTGGTGCACAATAAGCTGAAATGCATTAGCTGGCGCTATAGAACCATTTTGCCACGCTCTCTTTTTGAACCCCAATCAGATGTAAATTTCACCAGTTCTGAAACTTTTGCAAAATTTGATGACATTTTGAGCACGTTTAGACCCTCTAAAATGCACCAAAAGCTGGCAAACTCGTCTCAGCAATCGCAATAGGGCTCTATGCACCTTTAATGCTTCAGCCTTAATAATGCTGTAAAAGAAAAAAAAAGAAACAATTATCTAAAACACGGTCTGGATTTAATAGGTATTTATTATTGTCACAAACTGGTTGAAACAACAAAAATATCAATAAAAGTAATCCTTTTTTTAGCGTCACCATTTTACATTTTTAAGAGCGATCCTACTGTGAGAATTATAGATTTTCGATTAATATCAATTAAATTAATAATGCAATTAATTAGTAGCCAATCCCTTTAGTGTTTATTCCATGTTAAAGATGTAATAAAGGAAGAGAAATTCAGGAAAAGCTGTTCAAACTCCATGTCTTTAATAGATTGTTTTTGTTTGTCGCTCATGCTACATGATGCCTGATATTATGGACTGAAGTAGTGTCACAAAGGTCATAGGGTAATTAACCTTGATAGCAAGCAATGTATATATGTGATAATATCAAGAATAGATTAGATGTTTTAAGTGCCAAGACCTTGAAATACATGTGTTCTCTTGCTCTTCTTCTCTCTTTCTCCGCTGTTGAGCTCCGTCCAGAAGGTTCCTGGTTCGAATGCAATCTCCTCCCACAGTCCAAAACATAAATATCAGGCTTACTTGGTCAATGAGCAGCATGTAGATTGTTGTTAGATGTGAGTGTTTCTCACTAAAATTTTTGTGCCACAGTGGAATTTTCTGCAGAAAGTCTTGTTTTTTTTTTTTTTTTTTTGTATTCAGAGCATGTTAAAGTAACTTATTGCATACAATCTCTGAAACTGTTCCGAGGTTCATTATTTTACAATGTTATAATGAGCATTTTTTTCTTTTATGAGCAATGCTCGAATATTGAGGATTCGATGTACCTAACACAGGTTAGAAACAACAAAAGATTTTGGAACATTCGAAGCCTACATTTCTAGATTTCAACCTCTTCACTGATGTTTCAGCTATGCTGACTAAAAATATCATTAAAAAACGTTGCTAATAAGCTAGTCTTGCATCCCTGAATTTATTATTATTATTTTTTTTAATCCCTAAACATGTTTTCTAGATTTAAATAAGCAGTTTTTGGGCTGAAACAACCTTCAAACTCACAACACTTGTGTAGGTTATCCATCTGTGAAAGAACATACTGACCATTGTGCAAAAGTATTTAGAAAGGATTCAATATTTAACATTGACTAATAATGGCTTTTTGTAAATAAATTTGAAAAGTTAACAAAAATATCTCAAAGCTGAAACATGAGAACTGTGGATTTGATTATGTAGTAACAACTTAAATTTTTTGACATCACTGACAGTTCCCTAGGAACCAAATTTACCCTAGCAACCAAATTTTCTAAACAGTATCTCAGCTTTGGTAAATGATAGAGACATGGGGGTTGGTTTATATAACTTATAGTGACAAAGGCAATGCTATATTTTGTCATTGACCCCTCCATAGCAACCAGGCTGTTTGCCATAGCAACCAATTTTTGATCTCTCTATAGGCTTTGGGAAATCATAGAAACGTGGGTTGGTTCTACAGAACATTGTATTAGGTAACTGACCCCTCCATAGCAACCAGACTGTTTACCACAGCAACCAACTTGATCGTTTTTTTTCTCAGCTCAGCAGAATCATTGAGAACTCAAGGTTGTTTTATTTTACTAGTTATATTGCCATTTAAACGGCACTTACAGGCCAACATCAAAGTTTGTGTGCAAGACATCATAGTTTCTGCAGCTGTCTGTGACAATAGATTTGTTTGACATGAATGAATTCTATAAATATGACTAATGTATGTACAGCAGACGATAAAACAGAAAAATGCCTAATCTAGACTGAGCTGCAAGGAGATGATGATGATGATGAAACTTTGGTCAGATGATAGGGAGAGAGAGAGAGGGAGGGAGGGAGGGAGGGAGAAATGTGGTGTGGGTGTTCATAGCGAGGGGGCCACTGGGAGCTGCTTTGTGTTGACAGTTATATTTCCCTGTTGGGGGAAATTCACTTACTTGAATTGGCAGCGGCCCCTGGCCTGTAACTCACTCTGTAAGAGCATTCTGGACTGGAAGCCGGGGTGATTAATGGAAAGGAAATAGAAATATAGGAATTGACTGATTAAACCAAGGGGCTCTGGAAGCAGTGCATAAATGTATATGTATTTGTAGGAGTACATTAGGAGAGAGAGTTTCATACTACTCTGCTTTTATTAGTACAACTGGGATTTTGCCTAATGCTTTCAGCCTATGATTTCTGAGGCGGTATTAATTAATAGTCCAGAAGGCTTCTGAGCACTTCACAGAAATTGAAACGCCACCGGAGAATGGTTAGACCTTGATTGACCAAAGGAAATTTCAGTGGGCTGTGGGTATTTTGAGACATCGTTAGGGACTATTTCTCAACAAGCCGCGAATGACTATGCATCTCGACATCCCATTAAAAGAAAGGAACTCTGTACCCACCGAATCATTTGACAACATATTTTACTGGTTAATCATGAACATTTTAGACTAAAATGTTCACTGAATGAACGCTACTAAAACAACGTGTTGAGTTACAGCGCAATGAGCTTTAACCTCAAACGGTGGAGGGAGAAAACCTTTGCATATTTACTCCAGATCCACGCTTCTAATTTTATTAAGTGACCCTGCCGTTAGCACTCGAGATGACTTGAGACGATATCAACTCAAATTCCCAGACAAAGTGGAGGGAGGCATCATTAAAAATTCTAATTTTATTGTAGCCGGCTTGATGGTTGGGTTGATATACAATCTGCACTGCTTTATCCATCCTGACTATTTGCATGAGTCTGGAGATCATGAGGCAAACAATTGACTCTATGTGCATTATCCTTATGCAAATGCGGATCCTTTCAATCATTAATGGTTTCTAGTGAACAATACTTTTTTTACTCGCTCCAGTGCAAGCTATTCCGGATAATGTTTGGCTTTACTGGGGTCGTAGGTAGGAATAGCTTTAAACAGCACTCCTCAGCATTATTACAATTTGTGCTAAATATTTATTGTTTATCTGGGATCTTAAAAGGTGTGATCATATATTTTCAAGGAAGCTTCTCTTTGCTTACAGACCTCCAGCCTCCAGTGAATAAACAACATTCTACTACAGCGAAATATTCAGTTTCTTTGTAAATACTTGGGGTTGGGGTAACAGGAATGAGTAAAAAGCTGGGGACATTTTTTAATCTAAGAAAGCATAGATATTTGTGTAAATTAATGTATTTGAAACAAACATATATATGGATTTGCATATCAATGGAAAAAAAACACAACAAATTTTATTGTGAAGTGTAGCATTAGAGACTGGGGACAAGCAATAAATGTGGCTTTTATTAATATTTTAAATGTAATAGCTTAAATTTGCAATAAGAATATTTTGAGGTACACTTTGCTTGTTAATAAAATGTATTTATTTATTTTTTAAATATGTTTATTAGTTTTTTTGATGTGAACAGATGGGACAGTAGAGGGAGACAGGAAGAAAGGCGGGGAGAGAGAATGGGGTGGGATGGGAAAGACGACAGACTCGGGACTCGAACCTGCGTGGCCCTGCGCACCGTCTACTACACCATGGGCCAGGACATAAGATGTATTTATGAAGCAATTTTAATGCTCATTTATAGTCCCAGGGACCGTAATGGCACCCTTTCTGTGGAATGGCTTACAGAGTTTGTAACATCGAAATAGCAAATTTAAAGAACAGCAACCACCACAAAGCATTACAACAATAAGAAAACATACCAACATCAATCATGACGTCGTCCTCGAACCTCTCAGTTTTGAGCATCCTATGCAGCTGTATCTGTTTCGGTTCACAACTGTGTTTTCAAACTATGTGTAACATGGATGATCATAATCATCTGTTTGGTATAGTTGAACATCTAGCTGACTATAATCCTTGACAAGTGTACCAATAAGAAGTTATGGTGGCAAGAGGTAGTGACACCAAATATTCATTTGGTTTCGGTAAATAAATAGCATTAAAAAATAATTTATATTTATGAAGGCATTATTTGTTGATGACATTTTCACACCTGCCTAAAAGTTGGGCGCAGTACTGTAAAAGAACATATTTTAATCAAGAAATTTTCCTATAAACGCAGATAAATACCTAAAAAAACAACAATTTTCAGGACATCATATTACATAATAACCTTAAAAGCAATAGAAAACAGTGCATCTAAAGACATCCCTCGAACAGTTCTATACTGTATAACAAACCTAAAGACAACATTGAATGTGTTTGGCGCTACTGACGATTGAAGACTAACCAGACTCTTCCTCACGTGTTTCTTGTAATGTAGGCTTGATGATTCCAGTCTTCTGCGTCGTGGAGCAGATGGATGGAGGGATGGTGTCTGATGGAGAGAGTCGAGAGGAGCATGCTGAGTTTGTGCTCGTCAGGAGGGACATTCTCTTCACTCAGCTTGTAGAGACTGCACTTCTGGCCCTCGGATACTCGCACAGTTCTGCAGCTCAGGCACTTGGTCAGTTTACATCTCATTTCCAGTTTTGTTACAATAGCATAACGATTATCACTAGTGTTCTGAATCAGTCAGTACTTTAATTTGATATTTTAAAAAGTTTTCTTGATTCTATGATTTTTTTTTTTAAATCGTCTCCAGCACCCCCCAAAAAGTTGAGTGAAACTGATTCGGAATGCACTCGGTCGTTCTTCAGGTCTCTCAGTAGCACTTTGTGCATAGATAATTGAATCTGATCACATTCTTAAAACTTGACTCAGTTAATACATTTTCTTTAAGATCTTTTACGTAAATACATATGTTTTATTTACAAAAGTTTATGGTTGTAAAGTAGAGTGCACTGAATATAACAAAGAAACACGTAATCCTTATATTCCTTGCAGTGGACTGGCTTTTAGGAAGTGTAGAGTTTAAACTGGTCCGTAAGCAGTGCAATGATACTTGGTTCCTTTAATGCATCAAATCAAAACAAGGGAAATAGTGAGGGAAAGAATGCAGTACTTCGCATCACAGAGAGAAGAAATGCATGTGTGCAGAAGTTATTTGTGTGCATGTGGTAACTTTATGGGAATGCATTTTGTGTCGGTTTGAGGCCTCTGTACTCACTTAGTGTTTGTGTGTATTGAAGAATGTTTGAGGATTTGGGCCAAAGAAGCAATATAATGCTTTACTTTACTATTGTACACGGGGTAGTCATCTCTCAGAAAGTTTACTTGTGTTCTCTAAAGTAGGGAGAACAATATAAAACATTCAGTTATTTACACGGACCCATGGTAACCAAGCATAATATGCAGATGGATTTTATACTGAATTGTTTGATGTCATGTTTGTGTTCACAGCTCATTTACACACATTTTCATAGAAAACAGATTTGTCGATTTGTATTTGAAAAGGTATATTAAGATTGTTTAAAATATTTGTTTTCCAAGCACGGGGGTCAGGGGGGACCTGATATAATGCATAAATACTGCAGTAAATTGTCAGTTAATGCATAATTTGGGATTTTTTTTTTTTACTTCTAAAAAAAAAAAAAAAACCTAAAGGCAAAAGGACAGATAGCCCCAAAAGGTGTTTTTACAATTAATAGCCACGTTTTCATCCAAAACTGTGCATTACATTTATGTTCAAAACTGGAATATTACCGTATTTTTCGGCTCATAAGACGCACCGGCACATAAGACGCACCCAATTTTTTAAAAGGAAAATCCAGAAAAAAAAGATTCTGAACCAAATACTGTTGTAAAATATTTTATATCAACTGTGTAAAAGTTAACAGCCAAACATGTAACATGAACAGACAGTAAAAGTAACAAAAAAAGTTTTTCTTTGCCCCCACTCATCATTCTAAAGTCCACCATTCGTTATCACCATCACTGTTCCAGTGCAACATTGTCACTACATTACTAATAATAGCCAGTAACATTGTCACTACATTACTAATAATAGCCAGTAACATTCTCACTACATTACTAATAATAGCCAGTAACATTGTCACTACATTACTAATAATAGCTAGTAACAGTCACTACATTACTAATAACATTGTCACTACATTACTAATAATAGCCAGTAACATTGTCACTACATTACTAATAATAGCCAGTAACATTGTCACTACATTACTAATAATACGCAGTAACATTGTCACTACATTACTAATAATAGCCAGTAACATTGTCACTACATTACTAATACTAGCCAGTAACATTGTCACTACATTACTAATAATAGCCAGTAACATTGTCACCACATTACTAATAGCCAGTAACATTGTCACTACATTACTAATAATAGCCAGTAACATTGTCACCACATTACTAATAATAGCCAGTAACATTGTCACCACATTACTAATAATAGCCAGTAACATTGTCACTACATTACTAATAATAGCCAGTAACATTGTCACTACATTACTAATAATAGCCAGTAACATTGTCACTACATTACTAATAATTGCCAGTAACATTGTCACTACATTACTAATAATAGCTAGTAACATTGTCACTACATTACTAATAATAGCCAGTAACATTGTCACTACATTACTAATAATAGCCAGTAACATTACCACTACATTACTAATAATAGCCAGTAACATTGTCACTACATTACTAATAATAGCCAGTAACATTGTCACTACATTACCAATAATAACTAGTAACATTGTCACTACATTACTAATAATAGCCAGTAACATTGTCACTACATTACTAATAATAGCCAGTAACATTGTCACTACATTACTAATAATAGCCAGTAACATTGTCACCACATTACTAATAATAGCCAGTAACATTGTCACCACATTACTAATAATAATAATAGCCAGTAACATTGTCACTACATTACTAATAATAGCCAGTAACATTGTCACTACATTACTAATAATAGCCAGTAACATTGTCACTACATTACTAATAATAGCCAGTAACATTGTCAGTACATTACTAATTATAGCCAGTAACATTGTCACTACATTACTAATAATAGCCAGTAACATTGTCACTAAATTACAAATAATAGCCAGTAACATTGTCACTACATTACTAATAATAGCCAGTAACATTGTCACTACATTACTAATAATAGCCAGTAACATGGTCACCACATTACTAATAATAGCCAGTAACATGGTCACCACATTACTAATAATAGCCAGTAACATGGTCACCACATTACTAATAATAGCCAGTAACATTGTCACTACATTACTAATAATAGCCAGTAACATTGTCACTACATTACTAATAATAGCCAGTAACATGGTCACTACATTACTAATAATAGCCAGTAACATTGTCACTACATTACTAATAATAGCCAGTAACATTGTTACCACATTACTAATAATAGCCAGTAACATTGTCACTACATTACTAATAATAGCCAGTAGCATTGTCACTACATTACTAATAATAGCTAGTAACATTGTCACTACATTACTAATAATAGCTAGTAACATTGTCACTACATTACTAATAATAGCCAGTAACATTGTCACTATATTACTAATAATAGCCAGTAACATTGTCAATACATTACTAATAATAGCCAGTAACATTGTCACTACATTACTAATAATAGCCAGTAACATTGTCACTCCATTACTAATAATAGCCAGTAACATTGTCACTACATTACTACTAATAGCCAGTAACATTGTCACTACATTACTAATAATAGCTAGTAACATTGTCACTACATTACTAATAATAGCCAGTAACATTGTCACCACATTACTAATAATAGCCAGTAACATTGTCACATTACTAATAATAGCCAGTAACATTGTCACTACATTACTAATAATAGCCAGTAACATCGTCACCACATTACTAATAATAGCCAGTAACATTGTCACTACATTACTAATAATAGCCAGTAACATTGTCACCACATTACTAATAATAGCCAGTAACATTGTCACTACATTACTAATAATAGCCAGTAACATTTTCACTACATTACTAATAATAGCCAGTAACATTGTCAC
>SRMA01025236.1:0-56107 GCA_007224835.1 Danionella cerebrum | reverse complement strand
GAGAGAGAGGGGGGAGAGAGAGAGAGAGAGAGAGGAGAGAGAGAGGGAGGGAGAGAGAGAGGGAGAGAGAGAGAGAGAGAGAGAGAGAGAGAGAGAGAGAGAGAGAGAGAGAGAGAGAGAGAGAGAGAGAGCTGGAAACAAGCGTATGCTTTTTGTTCTAATATAAATCCTTTTGATTTTTGTCAGCTTATGAAAACCCAAATAACTCCATTAATAAAGGATCAAACTGTCCAAGATTGTGAAACTGTCCAAGTGAATGTTTAGCGAAAATAAAACCCTCACAGACTGAAGACGATGCTTATCGATCATCATCTTATTGTCAGGCTCAAAAAACATAGCAGACAAACTATGAGCTGTGCCCATTTCACATCTTGAAATGTATTTTAGCGTGAGAAAACGGGTTTGTAGCGTGAGAGATCACTCAAATGCGAGAGTCCATACGTTGTGAGACACAGCAGCAGCTGATCTCTGTAGTTTCGCTCGTGACGTAAGTATGGATGCGGATGCCAAAGGCATTGTGGGAAATGTAGTTTTTCCCCCGCCGTTTTCGTTACGTCCGCGCAATGGCAGAGATGGGCGATGACGTCAGCGCGCAGCGCTTGGTAAACAAATATGGCCGCGGCTTCGGCCTAGCTCCGGAGCTCCGGAGCTCTTACACCTCTCATATGGCCGTTACCAGACTTCGCGGCGGTTTGCATTCGCTTCATAAGACGCACCAACTTTTCCCCCTCAGTTTTGGGGAAGAAAAAGTGCGTCTTATGAGCCGAAAAATACGGTAATTCAAATGTTTGCGAATAAAGCACCGTTTCCATCCAAGTCAAGAGAACGAAATCATCACTTCCTGATAATCTAGTGCCTAATATAAAAAGAGGAAGTTGCTGCATTAGGAGAAGGCCTTTTTTCATAAATAATAACTTGCACGTAAACTAAACTTTACCATTTATTTGGTGAATGCCCATGCATCATGTTTTGTGCACATTTTTGGATAAAAAGTTCATACTTTTTTACTCACATCAGCGATATTCCAAAATGTTCACACAGCTACTGACGGCTTCACAATGACCTCTCGTGCCCCTCACTAGCCTCATGGTGCTGTTCTGAAGCAATGCATTCCACTCTTCGACAAGTGCTACACTCAGTTCTGTGAGGCCACGTGGGAGTGGGTTATGATCATGCAGGAATATGAGGTACTCCAACTTCCTGAAGTTGAGTTGTGACCATTCTGCAACGATATGGTGGAGCTTTATCATCCATGAAGAGAATATTGGAGGTGGGCTGCTGGATTCAGGGGGTGATGATGGCCTCTAAAGATGCCTCTGAGGTAGAACTGGGCTCAGTTTTGCACTGACTGGAGATACCTCTGCCAAAAAGCTAACCATGTTGACCTTAACGTGTTGCTCCCCTCAGAGAGGGTCACAATAAATTCAGAATAAGCGTATGACTTGTCAAATAAAATAATAAATATTTGTCTGTTTTGACGAATAATAATGCACAATTACACACAAAAAAAAAACAAACAAGAAATGAACATTAGTTTCTGGAGGGATTTTTTTAAACCATTCAGAAAATGTTTATGGTGTGAAGTTTAATTGATGGAAGCACTCACTGCCCACACAATGATGCCACATCTGAAACAATCAGATGCAACCCCCCTAAATGAACAAACGGGAGCGTCCTTTGCTTATTCTGTCAAAAAAATAATGTAAATGACACAGAGGAGGACATGAAGGGTTTATTTAGACTCGTTGCATCCATGCCTTCAGTAAAGGCCAGATGAAGGGAAATTTGCTCACCAATTCCTTTACCCCTTTAGTCGTATTCCAAAAGAAAGTTTGGAAAAGAACCAGGGAATGCTCTCCTCTCAAATTTGAGTTTTTAAAGCAAGTGTTTACGTTAAATGAATAATTTCTTTCTTAAATTATACATATTTTCCTCTGTGGTTCCCAACCAAAATTACACAGAGTCCCATCTATTTTCTCCATGTTTGAATTGTGTCCTGCATAGCTTTCGTCCAGTGGTGTATTTAAGGTTCTCTCCCAGCACTGCGGCCTTTCTTTAATTAGCCTGACCAGTAATTAACTGGGAGATATTGTTTATTTCAATTATAAGGGTATGAGGACTTTTATAGAATGGAATGGACAGACCTGTACTTTAAGGCTTCAGACAATTAACAGCGGTGACGGCTTACTGTATGAGAGCATTGTTGTGCTGCCATGTTTAAAATGCGGCTGTGGTGGGTCGAACTGGGGTAGTGGCATGCTAAGAGTACGCACTATTCCCTGATAAAATATCTTTACAAATCAGAAAAGCAAACAGCTGGAACTCGCTCTGCTGAATGTTCTCTTGAAAACCGTTTCAGACTGTGTGTGAGATGGAGTTTGGGTGTGTGAGCAAGTGTGTAGGGGTACATACACATAGGTTTTACCCAAACCACCAGCCGACCACATGAAAACCCAGCACTGGGAGGAGGAATTTTAATGTGGCAATGGGAACAATGGTTTGTACTGGGGGTGGAAAATGACAAAGAACAGAGCTTTTCAAGTTAAAAATGAATCATTAATGACATTGCCACAGTCTCTGCCACAGATTATTCTTTAAATAAGAACATACTTTTATTTTTTTCACATTGCAAGGTTTCAAAACTGAACCCAAGATGAGTCCCGGCTCATTCCACAGCATATGAATGACTCATTATTAGATGGAAACCACTACACTACAATCACTACACCAATTTAATATCCTCCAAAGAGAAGCTGTTGTCATATTAGTGTTTTGATTTCCTAAACATTAGGATCACGCCCACAACCCCTGCCACATTTACGAATAGCATTTCTCTATTTCTTTAATAAACAGTGTCCCGTTTTTACTTTTATTCCACTTTTTGTTCGGTGATTAATTGGTGACTGTTGTGTTTTTGAGGGTTCTTGCAGTTTTAACATTGTCCATAAACCTGTTGCAAATGGTATTCGATGTGATTATTATTGGTTCTGAAGACTTGGGATGTCGAAGTTGAGCTTCGAGATGAGCATTCCGCTAAAAATCAAAAGTGAAACCAGTAACATAAACAATCTTTCACATAAACCTTCATTGATCGCCTTCAGTAGCATGAATGTAACTAGTGAAAGATAGCCGTAAGCTGTTGATTTATTCATGGCAAGCTCTGCATACTGTATCTGCCTGGCCCAGATGTCGCAGTATTCATAAATTCCACACCTGAGCATTTGCTTGCACTTGACCGAAAAGCAAAGGACCAACGCAGGACATTGAGGCTATTTTGGTCTTTTGCAAACCTAGCATTTAAGATTTAAAGTGTTTTTGCAGTGTAGACACTGCATGGGTTAAAGCAGAAGTCTCGTCATGCTTTCCTGAGAATGGTGTAAGATAGGAATTTGGGGAATTTCGAAATAATTTTTTTTTCTCCAAGGTTGCTATAAAAGAATTTTTCATGTATATCCAAAGCTTAAACATTTTTTTTTGTGTGTGTTTAACTTTACACACACAAATATTTAAGGCATACGCAAATCAGCCAAAAGGGAAAGAAATACTGAACACCTTGTTGCTTCTAGTCAAACCCCACATGTATGAATCAATGGAGTCCTTATTAATTTGTAAAAATAGTTTCTGTCCAAAACAAGCTCTTTAAGTCAAGTGCAGCAGTGGCCTGGTGGTGCAGCGTGGTAGTGGAGCTCTTCAGATGATACAAACAGCCTGAAGCTATAAAAAATTACTGAAATCTGGATAACGTATGGATCTCATTTGGTGGCTAGTAATGTGATTAGTATTGTTTAGTTTTCATAGCTTCGTTCAGTTCCTCTTAAGTTTATGGGGTAACTTTAGATAGTCTGTTATATATTTATGCTACACCCTAGATTTTTGGTCTGGTTCACTGTCTGATTTAATGAATTTGTGCATTGACTGCCTCTCGCTCACGAGCAGTGCGTGTTGAAATGTGTTTATGGATGTGTGCAGTGTTTGGAAGACAGTTAATAATGCAATAAGCACAGGGTCCAGTTTACATGTTCAGCGCATCTTGACAATGCTTGCAACATCTGGAAATAAATAGAGCGGAGGGCATAATAGATTCAGCTAATTCATTTTTAATAGCACAGTGTGGTTCTTGGAAAAAATATGGCACCCTCTGCACCTTCCACTGCTGCAAAGGTTGTTGACTTTGATCTTAAAGATAGCTTGTCTTAGCAAATGCATACTTTTTAAAAATACATATAAAACTTAAGTACGTCAGTTAAAAGTTATCTTTCAATGGTTTTAGAAAAAATGAGGGACAAGTCTAGACCACCAATGCGCCTGTTAAAAATAAAAGAATTCAATATTTATCAAAACCTCTCGCTTTACTCAAAATTCTTTGTTTTTGTGCTCCATCCCATGCTAATGCTTCTGCCCCTTCAGTGCATATCTGTAAGCTAGTTTTAGCTGCAGTAAACCTGCACACTTGGATACAAAAAGTCTATACGTGCTGCTTATGTTCTACATCTCTGCTCAGGACCATAAAATCAATGTTTAAACATTTTTTCTTAATTGTTTGGTATTATGGTAAAACAAAGGCAGCGTTTACTTAAATTAATTCAACACAGTACATTTAATCTGGCATTTTGCTAAAAAGCATTTGATTTCCATGATTCCATATCAAATGTTTGGTATATACTTCCCATAAAAATAAAGAATAAGTAATTAAAATTATAACGTTTATGCAATTTGTCAGATACCTCAAGGCATAAAGGCATGTCAATTTTTGTAAAGATATGTTAATGCATTTGAAGAGCAGTGTTTTTTTTTTTTTCAAATTCCACAATGGCTGACACCCAAAATGGTTGCGTTGGCTAACAAGGAAATGTTTTGTTTCATCATGAAGGTCCAAATGTATGGAGACCAATTTTAAAAATTTAGGAGAAACAAATGGACAAAAAAGCCATGTTTTATATCTCTTGACCACTGGGGGGCATTGTGCTGAATCTACGCAGGCAATATCAGCTTAGGGTTATAATATTTTACAGTAAGTTTTGTTAGTAAATTAAAGCACGTACTGTTACAACCATTTAAAAAAGTGTCACATTATGATTTTTTTTCAGTAAACCATTTAACAAATAAAAATGATTTTGGCCCGAAGATGATCTGGAACCAACTTTTCAGAAATCAGATGCACAATATAGAACGATTTTAAAAAACAGGTTTTTCAGACTACAACAAATACTATTGGTGCCTTCACAGTGCTTGTCCTCTAAATGTAACTTGGTATAAATCAGAGAAGTTTATTTTCCATAATATCGCCAATTTTCATCTAAAACCTATGTATTCATAGTCTGCCCAACAAACATAATTTCTAATCTAAGTGACAGAAATGCAGAACAATCTTTTCCTGTTTTTATTGTCTTTATTTGCACAACATCTGTTTGTGGTAGACTCTTAAAAGTTCTGTTATAGCACTTTTTTATAACGTAAGACATTGTTTGGCCTTTTTGGTATATGTAGTTGTTTGTTGTTTTTAATGTGATGTATACAGATGATGGTCATGTAGATCATGCCAAAGTTTATTTGATGGTTTACATGGAATATCACTTGTGAACATTGGTTCTAAATAGTACTATTGAATGTTAGAGCTCTACAGCAGCTTTAAAGATAAGTGTTAAATGCCACCAAAAAAAGTTCCCCTATGATTACAAGTCTAAAATAAAAAACTGATTTGGTTCTATATAGAACCTTTTTTAGAATGCTGCATTTTCTCTTGAAGTGAGACAGTCACCAGAACCCAATGCACCTCATTAACAAATAGGCTGGAAAAAAAATAAACAAGGCAAAGTGCATAGTCCGTTCTTGTTTAGCTGCCCCGGATCAAACCGAATACAGACCTGATGTCTAATTATTTATTGAAGGAATAAGAAGAAACCCTTTGGTACAGTTGTGTTCTGTCCTCACAGGTTGTAAAGTTTTACAACTCTACTTTCATTACATGAGTTTTTGTTCATTTTTATATGTTACAAAATACAAAAGTGTCACCAGAGCTCATGATTCAGAATCAGCCCTTAAAAAACACACTATAGTGCTGTACCTCTCTTAAATCTTTGTCTCGATCCGATGTGTGGTGCCTGATGCTTATTTTCATGTGCAGATTCTTTAAAGAGCTGGATGATTTTGCACTAGAATCTCATTTTAGAACGTATAACAGGCGTACAACAGCAGCATAAATACTCACAAATGTTGCACTTGAGAAAAATCGTAACTGAGTATTAAAACCTGCAGAGTGAACCTAGCCTTGGTTACCTGGGCTGTTTACAAAACAATCAGATGACATTGCTCATAAATATGGCTTTGTCTCTCAGTGACACCCCGATAACAGATTACTCCTCAGCAATAAATGCTCATCTCTTCCTTTGCACAACGAGAGGCATTTATAACAGTCAATTTGGGTTAATCATACAATCATTGACTTGTGTTTATGAGGGCCCATTAATGGAGGGGGGGGGGGGGGGTTGGCAAGGAGTTGTAATTGTCAGTCTGGGATGCACACAAGCAACCCTATGCATTTTCATTGATTGCCAAGGAGCACCACTCTGCATTATAGATATTGGAATGCATCATGTATTTTAGCTGCTTGTTCCTGCAATGATGAGAAATCTAAAGTCTTATCTTTGGAGCTGTTCTCCATGCTGTCTGTTTTATAGCATAATATGAAGAAAGCAAAGTGGAACAAAAACTTTTAACATTTTGGTGTTTACAAATTGATTGATGTAACTTTTTTTTTTATTTGTTAATTTTCTGCTAGTAATTAAACAGGGGGTGATTCTAAGACAAGCAAGTTTTGAATATAACAGATATGTTAAAAAAATATGGAAAATATTTTTTATAATATAATATTATCTTTGATAATTTTATACGGTAATTCTACTGGTCCTAACCAAATTCAATTACTTATGAAAAGCTATAAGTGCCTGGACACTGGAAACGTATTTTCTCAGAGGGAGATGACGAATTAGCCTTGGTCAAAAAAAGAAGTGGAGTTCCTTTAATAGATGACTTCAATAATTTTTGGCTAATTAAGTTTTTTATTTCCTTATCTACTCTCCTGGTCATTTATCCAAGTGTTTCTTGCCCTATTCATGTTATATTTCCTTTTTCTCTGCTCAAATGAGTTAAGCAAATACTAAGTTTTATTTTAGATTTCATTCTGCTGGTCATTTACAAGTAGGTGACATTCCCTTTTATTTCTATTTTCAGGCATCATTAAGGTGGGCCGCTGGAACCCTCTGCCCATTCATTACCTGACGGATGCTCCAGAGGCAACAGTAGCTGATATGTTGCTTGATGTTTACCACATGGTTACGCTACGCATACAACTACAGAGGTAAGAGACCAGTTAAAATGAAGCGATTTTTAGTGTTGAAGTTCTCGAGACCCTTCTTCTTTGGTCTCGGTCTTGTCACAGCCTCAACTCTCTGTGATCTCAGTCTGGGTGGTCTCTGATCTTGGTCTTTGCTGCACAGGTGTCTAATTGATTTTAATCCAAGAACAAAAAGCAAGCAGCAAATGCGTTTATCAAATATTCCCAATCAGCAGCATATTTTGATAAAACAATCCATAACATATTGTTATTCATTTTCTCAGTGACCAGGCAAGTGCTCCGTAAGGTTAGTCACGCTCCACTAGAGATTTAGAGAAAATCGGCCGTTATTAGCTTTGGGGTATATCTGTTTCCCATGAAGGAAAACATTCTGCTTTATAGAGGTCCACTTAATATGGACGTCTTCCTGGCACTTACTATGTTCTCACAAAATGGTCTTTACTGAGAACTGCTGATGGTATGATTTATTCAGTGATTTATTAAGTACTTGGTTGAATTTGGTGAGTGTTGAATTCGATAAATGTAGGCCTGGGGTGTAAATGTTATAAATACATTTAATTGTTGCTTAATATACAAAATAACAGAAAAAGAGTGCAATAAATTGTACAATTAAAGCAACATCTTTCATTAAAGAAAAGTAATAGTGTGAATTGTAAGCCTATTCTGTTTTTGGTCTTGGTTTTGACTATAAGACTAGAGGATACCCACACACTTAGAATCAAGTACAGGGAACCCAGTCGATTTTATTGATTTAGTTTAGGACTGGTTTTTACAATTAGATTGTTGTACATTGAATCGCTTGTGATGTTATTGTGAAGACATTGAAGATGAGAATTCTTGAAGAATGAAGACATGTTTTAAGCCCTTTTTTCTTCATGCAGCTTTGCTAAATTAGAGGACCTTCCATCAGAGCAGTGGAACCATGCTACAGTACGGAATGCCCTTAAAGACCTCCTCAAAGAGATGAACCAGAGCACCCTGGCCAAGGAATGCCCGCTCTCACAGGTACACTGATTTATCATTGAAAATGTCTCATTTGATATCATACCAATCTCAAATTAGAGTAATTTTATGATTGCCATATTAAAATGACTTTTTTTCTGATTTTTTTTCCCAGAGTATGATCTCTTCAATAGTAAATAGTTCATACTATGCCAATGTCTCTACTGCCAAGTGCCAAGAGTTTGGTCGCTGGTACAAGAAGTACAAAAAAATTAAAGGTAAGACATCAAACCATCAGTTTTTACCTGTTTTGTTCTTGAAAGAATTCTAAATGTGTTTTATTATTGTTTTATTGTATCATTATTATTTTTTGTTCATAACCTTGAAATCCGCACTTTGAAGGAAGCAGAATCTGGATTGGGACAGCTATTTTGTGGGCTTACTTTCTAATTCCTCCACATTGGCTCTTCCTGATAGCCAGAAGAGTTTGCAAAATGATTGCCCTGTCTTAAATAGATGGGGATTGGACCCCCTCGTGTGGATTCCTATAGTTGTCATTTGGCACACCATCAAAGTGACCATCTGAAAGACCACCACTGTTTGCTACAGTGATATTTTGCACAGTGGTGCAATAAGCAGTAGTCTCAAACTCGATAAAAAATGAGATTTAAGGAAAATTCAAGCTAAATAAAACTCAATGCAGTAGGAGAACAGGCTCTCATGAAGAAAAAAGCAACACGCTGCATTCTGACAGAGTAAGGGGTGTTAAGTTACACTCAGTTCCCTCCATTAGTTCTGCTCTTTGCCTCCTAGAGCTAAACAGTCAGCCCACATTGCCAGATGTGTGTCAATGCAGAAGGAACACACTGGGCAATCTGGTGTGTCACTCATACACTTTTAAAGCAAATTTATGTTCTTTTCATGAAAGGGCTTGGTTTCATTGTGAAGCTGACTGAGGTTTTAAGAATGGCTGCTTCTGTCGCTCACTATGAGATCATTGTGTTCTTTCAGGCGATTATTTATGGCAAGGACGAGAAAGCTCGGAAATCAAGGGTAAGCTTAGATATTTTTTTCAGATTTCTCAACTGGTAATGTAGATTGATTTTCATATCCATTCCATTTCCTTCCCAGTCGAAAGGGACAGCCTTGTTGACTTCTGTGTATTACCTCAGCGTCCACCACCTCACCTTACTAATCTTGGACCCCTTGGCCCATTAAATAATTCCAGTTCTCTGGTCAAAAGCTCATCTGGAGAAACTCTGAACACAGTCCAGTCTCAGCCCCCATCTCAAGGGCAGTCACAAACACCCTCATCCCACGGACAGCTACATCACAGTCCTCCACCGCGAACTTCGGTGCCTCCTCCACCTCCACCGACTGCCTTGCCCCCTCTTTTGCCACCGGGAGGACTTCTTTCACCCCAGCTCAGTCCACAGCTGGTGAGGCAGCAGTTGGCTATGGCTCATCTCATCAACCAGCAGTTGGCGGTCAGTCGCCTCTTGCATCAGCACCCTCAGGCTCTTAATCAGCAGTTTCTCAATCACCCACCCATTCCACGACCAAGCAAGTCTGGAGGGCCTGGAGAGCCTGGGTCCAACCCCTCAGCTGCAGAAGTGTCTTCTGATATCTACCAACAAGTGCGAGATGAGCTGAAAAGAGCCAGTGTCTCCCAAGCGGTGTTTGCTCGAGTTGCCTTTAACCGTACGCAGGTATGTCGATTTTTGGTCTCTACGGGGTTTATGCACGAATCCTAAAGTTAAGTTCAATATGTTTTTGAGACTTTTTCAAAGGCCAGCTTACATATATTAAGACCTTTCTGCAACATAAAGGTAATGTTAAAAGTTTGTAATTAAATTTGTACAATGTGTCTCAAACAAACTGCAGTGTGTAAAGAGGTAATTATTTTATGAGGTAGTTTTCTTCTTAGACTTTAATTGTACAAACTGCAACAAAATGTTAGAAAATGCAAAAATAGTCTGAAAGTTTCTACCAATGCACAGTATAATACCAAAGGTTATTTTCTGTCTTTCCCTAAATATATAGTTTTCCTGCGTATTTCTATTCATACCATATTGTAAACTGCTGTGTATTGATTTTATATGAAGAACTTCAAGTACCTTCAAGATAAGAAAGGCAACCAGTGACTTCAAACCCTTTAGCATCTCCACCATCGTATCACCCTAAACAAAGATGTTAAATCTGTATTGTCATCATCTTTTTATTCAGTTTCTTTTTTAAAGAAATAAAGCCAGAGATGGTGTTCCATGCACTTAGCAGCCTAGCCATTAAAGAGCACACGTCTATTATTTCCGCAGATGTTCAATACTGTAGTTGCCCCTCTAAACTTTACTACTAAATTATTGCAAACTAAATTCAGCTTTCAGTTTCAATCCTAACATCTGCACTGAAAATATTCAAGGGATCTTACTGGTTTGTGTCTCATTTCATTACACGAGCCATGTTCCTGAATCCTCCCATACACCCTCTCAGCAGTAAACACACCTGGTAAACTTGCAGAGCTAGGTTTACTCAGAGAGTTGGTTTAATTATGTTCAATTACATCAAACCTGGTGCACGGGGTGCATTGAAGTCTGACCAATAAACCTAAAAACTTCAAAGCCTCAAAACATTTCAGTTGACAAACTTTTTTAAGTACACAAAAAGGTATAACTTTATAAACAATTTCTCATTTGAGTAGTGTTTACTTAATAATTGAGATTGGACTCCTCAATTTTTTTGAGGAAACTGGTTTATGCATAATTTTGAAAACATTTTCTGGTTAACAGTATAATGTTACGCAAGATGTCTTCAACATGCTTATATTTTTCTTTGTGTACACAAGGGCCTGTTGTCAGAGATCCTGCGAAAAGAAGAGGACCCACGTTCTGCCTCCCAGTCATTGTTGGTGAACCTGAAGGCAATGCAGAACTTTTTGAACTTACCAGAGAGTGAGAGGGACCGGATTTACCAGGAAGAGCGCGAACGCAGTATGAACCCTCCAGTCAGTCTACCGCCAAGCACAAACTCTAGTCCTGGAACCGGCCGACTTTCTCAGGTACCATGATTTCTCTTTCTTGACTTACATCTGTGGTTATGGTAGTAGCTGAAAGGTTTTATTGTGTCTGGTTTGTAAATGTTTATATAGTATTTTTTTTGTACATTTTTCCACCGATATAATGTCTGAATTAAGCGAGGAAATCAGCAGAATGTGTTCGTAGTATTGAGAATTGCAAGTTACCTTCATTATTTTTTTCTCAACTATTGATTCAATGTTCAATTTGAGAAATTGTAGCATACTATGAGCAAACTCATCCTGTGCATTTGCTTGTATAGGTTTGTTATTGAACGTTAATATCCCATTACAGAAGAATATTATTTAGGAACAGAAAATGTGGTTTTATTTCGCTTTATAGCTAAATACCATGCTGCATGGAGGAAAGAGAGATCTCTGCAGAACTTGAGGCCAGATGTGGGTGTCTCTCAAGATCTGTAGAGTAAAAGGGCAGAGTCTAGTTGTGCGTTCTTATTAAAGCAACTTGTAACTTTCTGGTCTTTTCTCAAACAATAAGATTTGAAATATTTTTTTTCTATTACAGGTCAAGATGTATCTGATAATCATAATGGGGCATTTTGCTTCAGTAATGTCAGACAAATAACATATTTGAGTTTCATGGATATATATGATAAAATGTAAAGTAGTCGTGGTTATATATGACTCAAGCCCACTAAGAAAGTTGACAAAGAATTAAAAAGTATGTTATTGGTAACTGCTTATTGTTAACTTCTCACTTTACCTCTCAATGCAGAAAGTGTGGGAGCGCAGCATTGATGAACAGTTGACTCCTGACGCATGGGCATCAATTTGGAAGAACAAGACCAAAATCCTAAACTCGGTGAGGATTGCTTCCATCGTACATACAGTGGTTCCTCGAGAAACGAAATTAATCTGTTCCAGGGTGGTTTTCATATCTCGAACATTTTGTATCTTGAAGCAAGTTGTACATGTAAAATGCCTAATCCGTGCAGCGGCTCTCAGAAACAACAGTATAAGTCGCAGAACCAGAGAAAAAGCAAATAACTTTTCTTCAATCCTTAAATCTACACATTGTTAATGTAATAAATGATAAACAGAATAAAATACGTAATATGTACACAAATGTGAAACTCTACCTTGCGAGTGAGGCGAAGTGTCAGAGGAGGTGAAACGGATGGCAGAAAACATTACGGTACTACGTATGAAAGTTAACTTTCGACACCTTAACTCTAACTTTTGTCAAAGCACATTATTGGTAATCTATACATAATGTTTCACTTGATTTAAAACTGATTTAAAGTGTTTTAAAGCGAATCAGCCTCCTTTAGCATTGTCTGCAATGGGAGAATGGAGCGCCAGGACCCGGAAGCGCAGCGCGACATCAGACTTAACAAGCGGATAATAGAGCAGAACTGTTTGTGGTTGTTCGTATATCGGAGCGAAGTATTTCCCACGAGACCTTTCGTATCTTGACCTTTTCGTAACTCGAAGCATTTATATCTCGAGGTACCACAGCAGCTTCTTATATGTGATGTATATCATCAAAGTAGTCATTATATACACTTTGCCCAATTTAAAAACAAATCGCTTATCACTAATTTCAGCTAAAAGAACACATGGTTCACAGCCAATAAACCTTCATGTCATGCGATTATATAAAATATAGGAATGAGGAGCACATGGCATTGCTCTTGTTATGTCATGCTTGTATTAAATGACCTGGAACAAGGATCATAGGCTTTATTGAACGCTAATATGAAGCAAACGAAACGAGGCTATTTTCACTCTCTGGGCCACTGTGAATGTACTCAGATAATGAAAATCATGATACGAGAGCAAAGTTTTCATTCTTTGGTCTGAGGAAATGTGCTTGTGTATTATCATTACTATTATGTCTGTATATGTTTATCTTGTGATCGTTTATACTGGGGAATGTGAGATTACTTGCCTGTGCCTGTAGAGGAACTTCAAACACTAAACAAGAACAATACGCCATACTTCAAATACACTCTAGAAAGATTTACCAACACTTGCATTCATTACTAAACTCTAACCCTCACCCTCACAGGCCAAGACATCTGGTCAGAACCCCGACCTGCCGGTGAAACTGGAACCACTGGTTAACATCACCTCGGGTATCTATGATGAAATTCAGCAAGAGATGAAGCGGGCTAAAGTGTCTCAAGCACTTTTTGCAAAGGTGGCAGCCAACAAAAGCCAGGTATGAATCCATTTTTTCATCGGCTACAATGATGGGTTTCAAACTTTTATTATAAGGTCAAAAGATTATATTGATTTAAAGAACAGTCCAGAATTAGAGATCAATTTCATTTATTTGTAATTTGAACACTCATGGTTTGACACAACACTAGAGAAAAATAAATGCCATTGAGGAACTTTTGCTTTAAAAAAAGAACACTTTTTTAAACAAACAATTAGAGCTGGGCGATTTGGCCTAAAATCAAAAACTTGATTAATTGAACATTTTGACTTAAATATAAATGAATCCCTGAATTTTTTTGAATCACTTATTAATCCTCTCCCTCTTATGTACAGTAAATATTCTCACATATTACAAGTGGGCTATTTTTTTAATGAAGGGTGCTTGATGGTCCCACTGGGTCACGGGACCATGCTAGTAATGTTTTTAAAGAGAAAATAATTGAAAAAATTGACCTGGTAGAATTATAGAAAAATATAGGTCCCGCCCGAAATATAACATACAAAAACTTTAGTAGTAAACAATCACTTGACAGTTATCACATACATACTTTCATCTTTCAAATGTGCTCAAAACTTGTACAAAATAAATAGTGTGTGATATTGCTGCTCAAAAATTCTCTTATTCTCACTCTCCACCAGTTTCTGAACACATCAGACACATTGAGGGAAAACTGAGAAGTTAAGAAAAGTTTGTATTCACTTTGTCCCATTGATTTTTCTCATGATATTTGATGGTCTAGACCAGTGAACTGGATTGTAAACTTGTCCGGTTAAATCAAAAATTTGAAGAAAGCTACCAAACAAACACAGCTTGATTTATTTAAAATACAAGCAAATATCTGAAGTTGCTGATGACTACACATTCGTAGCAATTTTGATAATCTTGCCTAAAATATCCGTATATGCTTAAGATTGTTGCCTAAACCCATTAGGGCTCGTCAGAACCCAACAAACGCGGTCAGGTTCAGGCTTAATTTATAAAATAATACATAATCCGATCATGTGATGTACTTAGATTGCGGCTTGTCTCTGGAGATTACCTTTTGGTTGCTCCACTAGCTACAGCTAAGTCTATTCATTGGAATTGTCTCAGGCTCGGCCCAGGCTGAAATTATCAGGCCTGATTACAGCTCTACTAGTGCTTCCATTTGCAGACTAAGCTTAGTTTTGGTAAACCCTGTCGTCATAATCCTAGGGGTACTATCATAGATCTATCTAAACTATGGAGTTTCTACAAAATGTTTCGATCACAAAGTATAGTATTGTAATAACACATGTATTACAATAGAGAAGCAAAGTGGCTCTCTAACTGGCCGATATCTTCCAGCTTAAATGACTCTAATGCTACTTTCAATTAAAACTCTCTAAATTCATGGTATCCACAGGCCCATTATCATGGTCACTGACACATTTAAATCAAAAAGAGATAATTGATTTAGTCAAAAATCATCTGCTCCCAGCTGTGCCTAATTCTTACCATGTAATAGCCTGAGAGAGCTTTGGCCCATGCTCTTAATTTATAGAGGAACTCTCTAGGATCACGGCATGGATGTGCAGGTGTAACCACATCTTCTAGAGATGCATGTGTCGCCTTCCCATGTTTGCGTGTACGAGATGTGTCAGCGAAGTGGTGCTCTGGTAATTTGTGTGTATGTATGAAAGGGTGTGTGACAGATGTGGTTAGGTCTCACAGGTCTGGGATCGGGTGGGGGGGTCACGGCTGAACGCACCCATCTGCTGCAGCTGGCTAAGAGAGAGAGAGAGAGAGAGAGAGAGAGAGAGAGAGAGAGAGAGAGAGAGAGAGAGAGAGAGAGAGAGAGAGAGAGAGAGAGAGAGAGACTGCTTAATAACCTCACAGCAGCTGGTGTGGAAGACTGGCCTATTGTAGCAAAGCTAATCAAATCTTCCCAATAGCTCACCATTTTACTCTCTCTTCAACACTTTCTGTACCAGTTTAACGTAAAGTTAAACAGAAGTGCATGAAATATGGATCAGTTGTTACCACAGATCAGCAAGAGGAGATGATACGCTTATGTGAAGAGCCTTGTTTTAGGCTACGGACAGACAAATTGGCCATTTTATACATTACCATTGACAATCACCAACGCATTCTTTGAATAATATAATAGACGGTGTGGAGTTTTCCCACCTTTACTGAAACTGAGAGGCAAAACAAGTGGTAAAATGGCTGCATTTGATAGCGAAAAGTGCCAAAGTACAAGTTATTCTGATAACAAGCTTTAAATGTTTAAAATAATTAGACTTGACTGTGATCCCCATAGCTTTCAGTCACATTCAACACAGAAACACATTTTGCCACTCACTCAGTGACGTCTACAATGAAAATTAATTACTTTTTAAAAGCATGTGAGGAAAGCATGGCTAATTTCTGCTTTTTTCCACATTCTACATAATTTTTTGTCCTCATCTGTGATTTGTATATGTTATTGTTTTAGTATCTGCCTCATTTACCTCTTTTTAACGCTTTAGATAAAACATTTAATTAAGAACTGGGTTCTTTGAAGAGCAGGGTGACATTGACGTTGCAAAGTGACTGGTCTAAATTTTTAGTGTTTTTTTTAGATAGATGCACACTACATTCTCATGAGTAATATTAATTTAAATTATAGAGTTATTACTTTAAAATCACAGAACATGCTCAAGCATTTTTTCCATGATCACCAGTAATGTACCACATTTGGTAAAAGGGCAGATTAACATTCTAAACATCACGAGTAAACAAACCCACTTACTGCAGATGTGGGTGAAAATAATTATTAATTAATTCAAGCTCACTTAATTTTACAAACCAGTTTGTACAAACCATCAGGTTGAAAAATTGTGGACAGCACTTTTAATGCAAAAAAAAAAAGTAAAAAGTTTTCTGTGAATATAATTCCTGGAATACTTTGCACTTGTGGAATTTTGTTTTTGGACCTAATGTTATTTCAGTGGCCTGTTAACACATCACGTACTAACTGTGTGCACGCAATGCTATTGCAAATAGAAAAAAACAACTGCAAATCAAATACACAAATTTACATATTTTGTGCTTTATTTGTGTCGTTGATTTAAGACCATTTTTTTATTTTGTAGTAGCCACTTATGATTTGCAGTAGAACTGTGTGTGCAAAGTTGATTTGCATTGTTTTCTACACCAATGGGCCACTGTAGTGATTGCAGAGAAGTACATTGTGTATATGCAAAAAATATTTAAAGAAATCATAATGTGTATTGTCTTTTTAAGGGATGGCTATGTGAGCTACTTCGCTGGAAAGAGAGTCCCAGCCCAGAGAACAGGACCCTCTGGGAAAACCTGTGTACAATCCGAAGGTTTCTGAGCCTTCCGCAGACAGATAGAGATCTAGTGTACGAGGAAGAGTCTCGCCATCATCACAGTGAACGAATGCACACTGTACTACACTTACCCACTGATCCTCAGGTGAGTCAAAAACTGCTTCTTTAGTAGATTAAGACCATTTTATTTATAAACTATGTTTCATAACTTGCCTAAGTCACTTGTCAGTTTGAGGTTAAACGTCTTCTTGAAAGTTAAAAAACATGATACTGGCTCAGATTGTGACGTTAGTTTCATTGAGGGAATGGATACTTCTTATTTCAGCTTTCAGTTTTAATAACCCATCATTCATGCTGCCTTCTTGCCAAGATCTAATAACCCAGCATACACAACCTCTTTAATAACCCACACACACCCGGCACGCATTGAGAATTCCAAATAATACACTACTGATTAAATGGACTTTCCCCTATGCCAGCCAGGGTCATTACACAAAGGGAAGTGGACACATGACACTCACACAAAACTTACAAAAAGCCACCATCCCATTTCTACCCACTTGATGTTCAATAGGCTGTTTATCAACTCATGAGCCATCTCTACTCGCCTTCTCTTGCTGTATTGCCTGTCTCAGATGTTACTCCCTCACTCGCTCTCTCTTTTATGTCAATGGAGTAAACAGCCTCTTGGCAGAGTGTGTAAATACACTCATTTATGTGTTTTGGGCGCAGAAGGAAATGCCTCATTAGGACACACCCTGACAGAAAGAGCCACCACAGCCCTGATATTAATAATTACAGGAAGAGAAGGAACAGACACACACACACACACACACGCACACACACACATATCCTCATACTGTATACAAACACTCAAAATGACTCAGTAACTCTGGTTTGGGTCATGTGCTCTAAAAGAACAAATTAAAAGCAGAGAAACTTTGAAAATCATTGCATTTAAGTAATGGACACTTGTTGTAGCGTGTAAAGACTGCTGAAGGTATTTTAACATTTTTGCCATTAGATGCATTTCCAAACATTCTGAATTCGCCAAATATTCGATGCGTGGTAATCTACATAAACTTATAATAAGCACATAAAAAAATTTGAGATTGGATATACAGTAGAAGTCAAATTCACTTCTACTGTATTTAGCATATTTAGTTAGGACTACACACAATACCACTAATGCGAAGTTAACACTTTGTTATTGCCCCAATTTTTAGGCAGCAACAGTGAACCTATAAAAGTAGTATATAATAGCAAATAACAAAATTGTGCGCTCACATTTTTAATTAATAATACCAGTCTTGCTCACTTGACATCACATTGTTTTTGTCACTTCCCTCAAGTGCTTGGTTGTGAGACATTAGCTGTTTCAGAATAAATTATAAAAAACCCTGGATGGAAATGCAAATATGACATTTTGAAAATGTACATTTAGTAGGGTAAACTTTTTATCTGATGAGGGAAAAATGTGCATGAATTATGATGAGATAATGTAGCCAGTCAACATTTTCAATTTAGCTCTTCTTGTTATTTTTTCTTTTTAAAATGTATGAATAGTTTCATCCTCATCCTTTGTTGTCGAGGATTTAAATACCAGTTCAAATTCCAAAATCACACAAAACACATGTTTTACACAAACTCCGATTTCCAGATTCAGATGGAGTTAGATTTCTCAGATGAGTTTGTTGAAAAAGTAGATCTTTTGCTCTGGAATTTTTATAGCGGTTGTAAGAGGATGATTAAAAACACAAAGTACATCAGAAAAATGGAAATTTCCACCCCATGTGGAACTAGTCCTGTCCAAATAGATATACAGATACAGTGTGAATACAGACGCGACTGATTTTATAAACTATGCATCCAAACTCTACATAACTCACATCCAATTTGAAGAACAAAGTGTAGTCAAACAACACATTATACTGAAAAAGGTAAACAGAGTAGTCTCTATTGATTCAGGTTAGATTTTTTCCCCCATCGAGTGGACCTCATAATAAACAAGCTTTTACAAATCAGAATATCCAGCCGCTCCCAGGCTCAATCTCTCCTTTTCCCAGTTAGCACAAGGTTTCCAGCTACTTTTGCAGATATGGTAATGTTAATGAACATGCATGCAATTCATGCCTTGATTGTATAAGGGCTACACTAGTCTATAGTAGCTACTTCATCCTGGTGTAATCTAATGATGCATGTGCTTTCATAAGAGCTGTGGTCATTTGATAAAAACACTGAGTATCTGAGCTGAGATGCCACTGAATATGTTCACTTGTCTCTTTTAATTCCACAGTTTATTAAAAAAAAAAAAAAGACCACTTTGATGTTCAATAGTCACAAGTAGAAAAATTAAATACATATATTTTCTACAGTCTTTTTAATAGTGTTTTGACAATTCATCGCTTCAAGACATGGAGTTCTTAAACAGTTTTTTTGGAAATGTGATTGCGCTATATTTATGATACTTCTCACTCATGTACCCTAGTGGGGGGTCAGCTTGAATCTACCCTCACATATGCTAACATACTCTGGATGGCTGGCCCAGTCCCATGTCGTCCTCACAGTTTCAGCTCTGCATGTGCATGGCCTTAAGTGCGGTTCTTTCCTCATTTGGCAGGACTTTACTTATGAATAATTTCTCCTTTGTTTTGCTAGATTGCTTGCTGCAATGTGCACTGCATCCCCCTGACCATGCTTTGTGGATTGGGGCCCAGAAAGAGTGCATTAAAGCCTTTAGGTTTAAACTGTACTTTTTAACCACAGCACCCTGTAATACAGATCAGAACCACATTAAGCTTTCAGTGAACCAAGTCTTCCATTAGTTCCCAATTAAAACAAAATACAATCACTGTTGCTACCTTCTAAGTAAGAAAATATGCTACTTGCCTGCCCAACAGTTGTGAGATGACAGCACCACTAAATTTGCATTAAGGACAGAGTATGAAATACAATTTGCCCCAAATGTTATTTTTCAGTGCCGAAAAAAAGTAGCAATACAACTCGCATATTATCGCCCATTCCTGATGTGTTGTAATGCTACAAAGAAAAATAATGATGCACATGATAATTGGAGAAGGTGAAGTCATGCACAAGAAAACCAACACTAAAGTGTCTCTCTCATCATTACATATTTATCTGACTGTTAATGGCATCTCAAGTGGCAAAGAAGCCCCTTAATCCCGCCTCTGTCCCCACAAGGGTCCGGCCTAATTAAGAACCAGATGAATTTTTAATGTTTTATAATTCTTTCATACTTCTGCACCATAATTTGTCTTGATTTGTGTTTAAATAACCTATAACTCTCTGCCCCAACCCCACCTTAATATAGCAAGCACAGCTTGCTATATTGAGCTAAATGGCTATTGGAAAGTTTATCTAAGACTAGGGTAATGTAAAAGTATGCAAAGTATTACAAGTGACATTAAAAGATTGCCGTGCATTTGTCTTGGAACCTTACCTTCCAAGAACTTCGAAAAATAAATTCTACATCAAGCAAACATATACTGGATGAATGGCTTTTTAATATAACCCAAGAAAATGTGTGTGGTCCCTTTAGCTGAACTAATGGGTATGTGTGCTGTTATGGATTGTGGTCAAACTAATTATTCGCCATCTTTAAAGTTCTGTGACATTTCTTTTTCTTGTGGCCTCTGTTTGTTTCTCTGAGCCATGGAAAGTAATACATTATGGAGAAATAGAGAACAAACCTACACTCCCAGCCCCCATAAGTGATATTGGAGCAATTTCATGGTCTGGCCTTCCCTCAGTATTCTTTAAAAAAAATACCCTCTTATTATTTGGGCAAAAGAGAAAGACAGAATGAAAGGCACATGACTATTATCTTTATGTAGGTCCTTTAATTTTAATGCACCGCAGATTTATAGCTTAGCATTCCAGTGTGGAGGCACTGGGCACCCCACCCTGGTAATAAACACAGCAAGAAAGCACCACAGACTTCGATAGCTCCACTATGACACACTTCACATTCCCCATGTATAGTATCCACCATTTCCTTCTTATGCTCATTGAATAATTGTTACCTTCACTTTCCCCATTTATCTTCACACTGTTCCTAAAGTGGTATTCAAACAGCACATTTATTGGGAATGAAGAGTTTCCAGCTCCTGAATTTATGGCAATGATGATCGAGATTATGCATTTTATATCAGTGATTCAATCGAAAGGTGAGATGGTCTAAATCAGGGGTGCTCATTACGTCGATCGCGATCGACCGGGTGCTGCTGGTCGATTTTTATGGGAGCAACTGAGCTTTGATCCAAATAATCACTCTATTACCACCCAATTCAGGCCACACACAACTGTTCTAATGATTAAATTCAGTGCAAGTCATAAAACTAAACTCAGGTTATTACAAAAAATGTAAATAATTAAATATTATGTGTGTTTTTTTGTCAATTCTCAATAAAGTTGAAAATAATTGTTGATTGATGTTTTACATATTTGTAGCAGGTAGATCACTTTGACTGTCATTTTAAAAGTAGCTCGCAAGCTGAAAAAGTGTGAGCACCCCTGGTCTAAATGATATATGGCTTTATGCAGCAAATAAGAACTGGCAATTTTTGCATTTTGTTGGAGGTAATGCTTTTAGTTATGTTTTGAAACTATTACTTTTAAATGAAAGTCTTATAAAAAAAAAGGAATTGTTGGCCTTTTATTGCTAATGGTCATGTGTTTGAGCAGGACTTGCCAGCATCATTTAGCAAATAAGTCAATCGTTGTCTGTTTGGGCTTTGCAAACAGTGATGGGATTTATCTCAATCACAAAAATAGAACAAAACTAACTTTTTCTAATGATTATCATATGTTGCATCACAGCAAAGGTTTAATATAGGGCAATTTGGTTTAGTGATTTTGCACAGTACCAATTGTTCAGTAGATATTAAATACAACATTACTCTCTTTGATTCCAACTAATGTGTGTTTAAGATAAGCGATGACTTCCACAAAAAAACCTGTTTTAAATAAGTCTAGCGGATGTAACATCACTAGTGTGGCAGTATTGTGGGCTTAAAGCAGTTGACAGTGAACAAATAAACTGATATGCAAGTGTTGCCACAACACGCATTAAGACTACCAATCAGCACCTAAAAAAACATAACTGTAAGATTTTTGAGAATTTATTTACATACTGGGCATGTGTATCAGACCATAAGAAAAGATCTCAGGAAGACAACGGGTTGAATTCTGATTTAAATAAATCAAAATATTTTACCAATGTAGGAATATATTTAAAAAGTAAAATACAGTCTTGCCCAATTCTTTACTTTTACAAATGTAAAAAGTAGATTTGAATCGCAATGTGTGCCAGAAAAATCACAATTGGATATTTTCTCGATATTGCATAGCCCTAGTTTATTAGCTCCAAAATATGATGCAATGACAAAACATTTAATCATAATTACTGAGAATGTTTATAATAGACTCCTGGAGGGGTTGAATCAGAGATGAACACTCTCAAGCACACTAAAAATTCATTAAAAGGACACTTTTTTATCTTGGTTGTAATAAGTCTGTGCTGCAGAAACATGTTAATAGGTTCTGACCTAGCTAATAATACTCTTTCTCAACAGGCACTCCACAGACCACCCATGCAGCCACTAAAGGACCCATCTCCTATTCGAGAGGACCCTGTTCCTAGCTCTGGACTTGAAGAGACCCCTCAGCCTAACACAGGATCGGGAAACAACGGAACTGTTAGCAACGCCACCAAAAAACCTCGATCCCGCACCAAGATCTCCTTGGAGGCTCTAGGCATCTTACAGAGCTTTATCCAGGATGTTGGCCTCTATCCTGACCAGGAAGCAATCCACACCCTGTCAGCCCAACTAGATTTGCCCAAGCATACCATTGTTAAATTCTTTCAGAATCAACGTTATCATGTGAAACATCATGGCCGCCTGAAAGAGCTCGGATCTGAGGGTAGCGGTGTAGATGTGGCTGAGTATCGTGATGAGGAGCTGCTCTCCAGTTCAGAGGATGCAGAGTCCAGTGAGGATGGACATGAGGAGATCTACGGTGGGCATGAGAGTGCTTCATCAATAGCAGTCAACTCTGTCTCAACTTCATCTGTTTCTTCTAGTCAGGATGAAAATAAAGACAAACCCCTTCCTCTGGGGTCAGCGAGACCCAGCCCCCTGCCCCCTCGCAGTTCATCCTCAAGTCCCAGAGACCCAGCAGACTATCAAAGATAGACAACCATAGCAAAGACTCTACTGTAAAGCAAAGAGTGAGCACTTAAAATGATCCTCTAGTGAAGAAAGACAGTTTAAAAGCGTATAGCGACAGTGGTTATGTAAAAGGTAAACAAGGCAAGATCTACACATTGAGTATGAAGGTATAGCAATCGTAAAATTAATCTTCGTCTACTCTAGGAGAAGGGACAGAACAAATCCCAACAGGGTACTACAACCTTTAACTTTAATCTTTAAATATGTACATTGTTAAATTAAGGCAAGTTTTAAGATGACTGCCAGGGAGACCAAATTCCATTTCTATTTTAAGAACACACGGTTTCTTATACAATGCCACTATCCCTGCTCTTTCGTAAACTCTACAGGGTTCGAGCTTTAGACTGAGCTTTTTAAATTGGCAGGGACAGAGTTTTAGATGAGCCATAGTCCTTGACTTCAATATCTTCAATCTGGTCAGGGAGTCTAACGAGTGGCCTGGGCTATCCCTGTCTTCCCCTCCATGATGGGGCATTCCAGCAATCACCGTGGAAAGACATATTGACAGCATGAGCAGTTGGTGGGTGGGAGGTACAGATGAGATGTTGGGTTTACTATAAATGCATGTGGTCAGCTGAAAAGTCCACATTTACCCCAATGATGCTTTTGAAGACTGTGCCAAACCCAGCCACAATATCATTCCAAGTATTCCCACACAGTTGAAGAAAGCAGTCTTTGGCCCAAACCTACAATGCACACCCAACTATGGACAACATCTATTCTGATTAATGGTTGAGGGTTTGATTTAAACAGATATGGTTTCATTACAGTCTTGCTCGACATTTAAAAATATCCTCAAAAATGTACTAGATGGAAGACTTACCACCATGGACAGAAGCAGTCTGACCCAGTGGTGAAAAGCAAACCATTATCAAGAAACAACACTTTTGTTAAAAGGCTATTCAGTACAATCGATCTTTTCTGACTGAAGCCCACCATGAACTATTTTGACACAAAGCTACACCCAACTCCAGAGCACTATTTATTGCTAACTCACTCTCAATTCTTATTGTTGTTATTGCTGTTATGGTTGTTCTTGCTGTTTTGGTTTGCATTCATGGTCAAATATCGGTTTTTGCTTTAGTGCAGATGTTTTTGGAAGTAATAGAACACTGCCAAAACAATGTAGAATAAGAATAAGAAACAGTTACTGAGTGACTCATGTGGTATGTAAATTCAATCATCATAATGTACTTTAGCAACTGGGAACAGCACTTGGGTGGTTCACATAAGCCGGAAAAAGTCATGCTAAAATATCAGAAATTCCCAATATATGTGTGTTCTAATAAATGTGCATTTTTCTATCAATTTGCTGCACCAATATTTAAAATTGTCATATGGTGTGACGTAAAAGAGTCACTTTGTATTTTCCTCAACACACTTCTTCCAACATGTTAATCATGACTTTTTTGATATTTAGCATGTCCAAGCAAAATTGTGGTAATTTGGTTTATTTTTATACATCATAGGGCATTACTCCCCAAATTTCACAGTATATTTTATAAACCTCATGACAATAGTAAAAAAAAAAAATGACTTGAAACCTTATTGATCCCAATTTCCTTGAATTACCACAAACAAAGCTGTTCACTTGAGAACGTCACACCATATGACATTTCGAATAAGTGAAAATATTAATTCACGCACTTTTGGTAGCATTTTACTATATTTTGTTCATATTCTCCCTAGTGAAATACATTTAGTTAAAAATATGACTTTTTTTTATTTATATGTGACCATCAGATTTGTGTTTTTTGTCAACCACCCACTTGCTGACGAGGAATTATAATGATGAAATAAATTATGAGGAATCATTGCAATATTTTTTTTTAAATTGCATGGATAAGATGACAATCCTTCGTTTGAGCCCACCAGAACTCCACAACCATGAATTCTGCCTTCTGACTGACATTTTATCCATGAGTGGCAACACTTGGATCCAGGGTTCTGATTTGTTTTTGAGAATCAGCTGCTACTTGCTCTCACACAGATAATACACTAAATATTGTCGTTAACCTTGTGCTAACCCTATTTTGGTTTCAAACGAGTGATAATTGTGGTTCATGTTCATGTTTTGTCTTAAATAAAGATGTTTTATGTAGAATCTTTACTGTACATGTGGTTTCTGCAATTACTTTGAGCATCTTCATTCGAAACAGGCGAATGCATGTTAAAAATCAATGTACCAAAAACAGATTCCTGGAAGCTGATCAAGTTTGGTTGAGTTGTTATGACTAAATAACAAGAACGATCTCCCAGGGTCTTTATTTTCTTCACTAAAATAGAACTTTTCAAGTTTAATCAAGCCCTAAGTATATGTTATATCCAAAGGTTAAAAGTTTTAGATGTTCATTAAAACCATTATCGTTACTAGGTGGCATTGAGAAGTGCTAGAACACTTATCATAATGCATTTGATAATGGAAAGAGCAGCTGAGTGACAAGATACCTTCAGGTTTTTAATCACACAGCAGCGAGAGCATATTTGATATATACCTTATGTAAACCTGACAATCACACCTCATTTGGAGCTCAGTACCACCCCTTTCATAATACTCAGAGCATGTTCTCCAAATCCCTGCAGAGCATAGATCAGCTGGAGACAAGCACTTCTGATGAGTTCGTCCCTATATATACACGTCCTAAATTAGCCAGTAAATGATAAGAGCGTATGTCTGTGTGTCCTAGACTGGTGTTTAACCTCCTTGGATGGTGGCTCACCACTCAGCAGGAGCCAACAAACTCACCTTTCTTCTACTCTTCTCCATATTTGTTAGAGTTAGCGATTAGAGTGATGGTGAGGAAAAAACAAAGAAGATTCCTAAAGTCCCTGATGAGCACTAGGTTAAGGTCACTTCCCAATTATCGATGCCTTTCATTCTCATTCTCTTGTTCACTGTGGCGTCACTCTGTTCCCTCATTTTCTCGTTCACTAGGCGGGATGGTAATTGTTATCTCCCATGCTGTGATGTCGAGGTTAAGTGGAGGTGATCATGGCTTCTTGTGGTGCGGATAGTTCCTTGAAAGGAAGCAGACTCCTAGAGTGTAATGTCTGAGTGTTGCAGTTAAGGCTTTGCTTTGACTCTTTGGTTTAGTCTTTTGTTCAGTGATGTTCATCTACCAAATCAAAATAAGATTACTTTTTGACTTTTAAAGATTTCAGCAAAAAGGGAATTTTATTCAATCTACCTATATTATTTAGACCAGGGGAGTCAATCCCACTCATGGTGAATTAAAACCTGTAATAGAATTACCTCTCATTCAATTACGCACAAGGTTTGTTGTGAGCCTGATGACAGCGGTTTGTAGTTGCAGGGGTTTCACAGTGGTTTGAGCCAAACTGCAGGTCACTGGACCCTCACAACCCCCCAATTGACATTAAAGATTGCAAATCTGACTTTCCTACAGGTTTTTATTGCTAGAAAAATGCTAAATATTAATAAAATGGCTAGAAAAGCACAAAGTTCTAAAGTAAAGATACCCCCATTGCATGGGGTGTGTTGGGGTTACTATAGCCTCATCCTTTTTGCAGATCCGGATTGTCATTTCTGAACCGGTTCTTTCCTCATGATCACTAATTAATATTTAAATTACATAGTTACATAGTTAAATTCTTTTTGTGTTGCACTGTTTTATTAACTTTAGTTTTCTGACAAAAGTAAATGCTGTGATGTACTACATCAATTAACAGTAGATTAGAAGAAAAGGCGGGTAGTAACTAATTATATGTACTTAGATACAACTTGAGTAAACATTTTGGGTAAGTACTTTAAAGAAGTATACTTTTTAAATTATAAATATTATAGAAAGTTTTTTACATCAGTCCACGGTTCCATTTAACTATTAAAACAGTTTGGACATTACAGACTTCAACCAACAATCGCTGACTGGACAGCTGCGGTAGATGGTTATAATGGCAAAATAATAACCAAACATTTATTTATCAAATGAACAGCAACCAAATTTTGTTAATGTCTAATGTAACCCATTTATCCTCCTGCAATAAATAATACACAAGCCCAGATTTAGACACCCATGCACAGCAGAACATATTAACACAGTAGCTATTCTGTCAGCCATTGTAGTTCAAAGTCTCCATTGAGGGGCTTCTCCTGTCCAAATGTGGGTTTAGTGGAAATGTAATGGTTGCAGAAGCAAGTTCAGTCGTTTTCATATTGCTTCTGCACCAACTAGATAGATGAACAAGTTTTCAGACTCAAATTTGAAAAACACGATACATAAAGTACATTAAGGCTGTACCAATATACTTTCTTTGCTAATTATTTGCAGTCAGCACTTAAATTAATTGACATGCAACTTTGACCCAGTGTACAAATATTTTCTTTTATTTGCGCCCTCACACAAGTTAAGAGTGCCATTAAGTTTCAGGTTTGATCTTTCGAAGAGAAGTTTCATCATTTGGATGAGAAGTAACTACTAACTTACTACTTACGTTCTATAATCTACTCTTAAGTTTCTGTACTTTCGTTAAGAAAAAAAAACTAGATTAGAAGTGACAAGATGGCATTTTGTACTTTACTCTTCAGATGAATATTTTAAGAAATGACACCCCGGCATAATACGGTTATGAAAATCAACCTGACATACTGAATCCTGGAGAAAGATAATCAATTTGATCAAACTTGCATAAATGAATTTCTCAAAATCTAACACTATTTAAAAAAATCAATTTTATCCCAAATGAAAACAATCCTTACTTTCATTTCAAGGGCGTAAACAAGAAATACAGAGAAAAGGTTTCCTGCTTCTGTAATTCTGTGCCTTATTGCATTCTAAAGCCTGATCGCTGTAGCCTTCTTTGTATTCATTCCATTGTGTTCTCTCATGAGCTCATTCTGAGTTATGAAAAACATATTTGCATACAAGTGATGCTGTTAACTCCACTGAATTGACTACATATATGGCGGTTGCTGTTATTTATTATTCGGTCCAACAATAAAAGCCTTTCCTCATCCAGTTTAACACCATCAGTTCTGATCGTATGCTATAGTCTCTGGCCACCTGCCAGTGTTCCCTTCTCTCCAGCACAGATTACACTGGAGGTCTCTGGTTTTCATTGCACACCAGCACTCCAATCTCCTAAATAGAACTTATTATTCGCTCAATTGGCTGGCTTTAACCCTTTCTACCCCTCCAGGTCCAGGCCTGTATATCATTAGCCAAAGGATTTTTCGGTGGCAGCGAACTGGAGGGGCGAGGCAATAGAGCCATGCTCCCTGGCAAAATGTTCAGTTGCATCTGCTGGAAGCGAGTAAGCGCTCATTCTATGAGTGCACTGGAGCCAGACCACCCACAGAGAGATGTGTGGCCCAGTTTGTTTTCTGCCTGACGAGTTTTAGTCCCAGCTGATAGCCTTGGCGACCTGGATCTCCCTCTCCCTCTGTCATACTCATTGTCTACCTCACTCTATTACTAAAATAAATGCTACATTTTTATATTTTAATAGCAATATGTGTTTTTTTTTATCAAATATAACAAAACTACACAGATATCATCCAATACCAAAAGATATGCGCAGCTGTTGTGACCTTTAAATATTCAGCAATGGTCCTTCATACGTCAACAAGCAGATAAGTTGGAAAAAAGTGGAAAAGTTAATATAATACTTAAACAATGACAGCATCATTATTATAACATCTTGCACTATGGCCTGCATGTGACCACATTTGGGAAAGTTTGGTCGCCAACATTCTGAACGTAATGGTTACAGAACTTCAGACAACCTGTAAATTAGTTCAAAAATCGAATGTAAAAATCAACATAGAATTGGTTTCCAAGCAGCTGCATCCAAGCCGTACATAACCAAGTGCAACATAAAATATCAAGGGGTGTGTATCATGATATCTGTAAACTCAGATACTTCAGAACATCCAAAACTCAGATCTCTCCAAAACTTGAATCATGTGACACAAGATATAGTCACATACCTAAACAGTAAAGTGGAAGGATGAAATGCTTCTGGTAGTGACCACATTATAAATTAGGATCATTTATTTAGATTAGTAGACAACATTTACCCTTCAAATGAACTTTACCAAGAACAACCGTTCAATAAATAGTGATCATACCATGGCAGGTTACTAGTTTAAAAACAATAAAAGCTTAAATAAAAGTGTATTTAATTGTTTAATCGCAGCATTTAGCATTCTAGACTAACAATGCATGTTTTATAACTTTCTTTTATAATAAACAATGAACCACCTCATATTTTCAGTTACTTCTGACACGCCCCCCTGTTGGGGAACCACGCCTGGTGGTCAGAACTCAAACATCTGCGCAGAGCGTCTTTTTTCAAGCTGTATTAACGCAATTAATCGAATATATATTTTTAAACGGCTTTACATGGCATTGTTCCATAATGCTTAATGAATATGTCAGCATTACACTTCCTGGTAATTTTTTTCTGAACCCTCAGACAACGTGTTTGCTCTACATCGAAATGGGGAGAATTTGCAGTCAATCTGATTGGTTAGAGGGTGAGGGAGGACATCATTGACTCAAGCCTTTTTAAACTCCCCAAAAACAAATTAAGGATTACAAAAACGACTGTAAATACAACTTCAGGCCTCTCTCTCTGGTGAGGGAATGACATTTAAGCCTCTAAAAAGGTGATTTTGCACAATATGGCCTCTTTGAAGCTTCAAATAATATTCAGTGTGGTGGTACAGCCACTTTTAATACAATTGCATCTCTCCGGAGTGCTTGCCTTTAGGAGCACACAACTACTAAAATATATACGCTTTACAGCATAAGCCAAAATAATAAGCATCTTTGTTTCTGTGGTGAAGATTTCAATGTTGAACTGTTTTTATGATAATTATGAGGTTGTGGCTTTATGCAGTTTTATGCAGATTTACCAAGCAAAATCAAAGCATTTGTCAAAAATGCCAATCATTGTTGGCTTTTAAATTATGCCAACGACTCACACTTTCAGATTAAATGACAAAAATATCCTGAAAAACGATAACATGCTTCACAACAGGATTGCATGACATCAAATAGATATCTAGCTCGGTTTGGGCTCTGTGGACATTGATGTGTGGAACAGAGTGCTTCAGAGCAGATTGGACTGTGATGGACAGAGAACAGATGAGTTGAGATTGACAGCAGTCTGCCAAGGGAGAGGGGGCAGCTGCCAGGGCACTGCTGCTTGGGTATTAGGGCCTGATGGCAACGTGATTAGGGGCCATTAGAGGTGAGAGAGAGGGGGCGAAACAGGACGCAGGTGCACCAATGCCTGTTATTACCCAGAATTCAGTGGGGTGAAGCGCAAAAACACACCTGTGGTCTCCCGTTGGCACGCTTGCTACCCACCCCACCCCCTAATCTCACTCACGCACATTAATACACACTGATAAACATGCTAATACCCCGAGCGCACTTTCAAACGAGTTGGATTCTCAAATGTTATTACTCTAAAACACACAAAATACAGAATTATGTTCCACATACTCTGCAGGACACAACCCAATGTCCAACACGTTTTAAAGTGTAAATTGGTGCAATAACAAATGTACTCACACCATTTCTGTGCATTGTAGTTTTCAGTAAAAAAAGAAAAACAAAAATGATCAAAGTGGGCAGGAACACAATGTACTGGCACCCTGATTTTTATATATGGTTCCACACCAATTCCAAAAATAATTCCCACAACCATTGAGTATTCTGCATCTCAAATTAAACTGGATTATAACTTCTGCCTGTTCTGCATATTAATTTTACCTCAGAACTAGGTTCACTGTGGACAGTCTTTTTCCAGACCTCAGATATGGACCAACCTTTTGCATGGGCCATTCCTTTCTTTACCCACTATTCAAGTGAGGTCATATGGCTCTTTTGGTGCAAACAGCTTTTCCATTGCAGTAACCCACACAAGCATGAGAAGAACATGCAAACTCTACTCAGTAAGTCTACTAACTAGCCTCAATCGTACTACCTACTGAGCCAAGGGCAGAAAAACATGACCAGAACATTTTTGAAAATGTATATTTTGGTACAATGTCAAAACTTGATTTACCTTTCCTGTTTATGGATCTGCATTAGATTTCTCATAGTTCAAATGTGGCTTCACACACTGAGTTTGTGGGACAGCTTGAATTTATATAGAAATTGATTGTTGCTGTTTATCTACATTTAGAGTTATCCAACTTTGATGTGTCACGACCATCTGCATTCAGAGAGTTTGGCTACAGTGGCTTGGAACAGAAAGAGCTGTAGTGATCAACTTTAGATGCTACTCTGATGAAACAACCTTTCTCCATTACAATTAGATTCAGGAATGCCTTTTAAACTGACACGACCTGTTCATTTTTACAATATAAAATGTCTCCCACAATTACATTTATTTTCTCTGTAAGGCTTTTATGATGCCACGTTTCACCTTCACGTCTGGCATGAAGAGAGCTACCTTTAGGTTTACAGGGAACAATGCAATTTTCGCTGTTTATGAATCTAGCAATGCACAACCTCACAGCACAGATGTGAAACCATGCACTGTTGGCTTCAATTAGGTCTGGGCGACTTGGCCTAAAATATCAATTAATTGTACATTTTAACTCGATTACGATTAATGAACAATTTATTGTTTATTTATTATGATTTTTTCAAGTCATAGTTCACTAATGAGTATTGTAGAGTAAATATGCTCGCATATTACAAGCAAGAAGTTTCTGAATGAAGGGTGCATTACTTGATATTAAATCATTTGAATGAAATGGATAGCGGTTTTGGTAAAACTTGAAAAAACCTGGTAAAACTAAAACTAATGGCAATTAATTGTTGCACTGGTTACTTCATCCAAGTTAATTTCCACCTGTCTGTGAATCAAACCGATTCCAGACATTCTTGAGTTTCCAAAAATCAAATGTCTGCTATCTATCGAAAAGTTTCAGTGTGGTTGACTACAATGGTCTTTTTTCCACAGAACCCACCCCTGGAAGTATACTCAGGAAGTTCACAAAGCTCAGAAACGACAGGGCACATCATAGCCATCATCCATGATTGAACCCATCCACTGGTAGAGTCTTGGACAAGTAAATGGAAAACAATAGGGATCCACAAATTTCCAGAACCAATTTCTTGGGCATTACTGGGATATTCAGCCATGACTGTTCCATTTTATGATGACATTTTTTGCACACTAAGTTTCTATTAGGGGTGTAACGGTTCGCTAAAATCGTATTCGGTTCGGTACAGTGTCTTGGAAAGTTGGGTTCGGTTAATTCGGTTCGGTACAAAAAAATAAGAACTTACATAATCTTTATTTTGAAAAGCTGCCAATACACAATAGAATTCTTGCATAAAATAAATAAAAGTGACACATTTGGGTGATATTTTAAATAAATTGCACTCTTTATAAAGAAAAACACATTTTTTAAAATAAAAAATGAAATACTGCAACTAGTTAGGACCTGAAAACTTTTAACACTAGCAACAGCTTCAGCTTGTATATAAACAAAACTAACTATTCAAGTTTTAGGCTAAAAAGATTAACCTATCCACATTTTCTGAAGAGAGCATAGATCTGGTTATAATATCTCCAGAAGTAGAAAATGTTAGATGTGTTGTCTGCCCGATCTCCGTGGAACAATGTCGGCATACAACTTTAAATTTATCCACTCGTCTATCCCCGTTATCTATTTTAACAGAGAAGCCAAAGGCGAGTTTCCGCACGGACGCTATTGAGTGTCGCACAGTAGAGCTGCACGTCACTCAATAGCGTCCGTGCGGAAACTCGCCTAGGAACATGGTTCCGCTGTGCTTAATATCGCGCTAATAATACATTTATATTATTTAATACAAATACCGAATACCGAAACGGTACGCAAGTGTACCGAACCGAACAGACCGTACCGAAACGGTTCAATACATACCGTGAACCGTTACACCCCTAGTTTCTATGCTTTAAAGTCTCATTTCCTTAATCCTGACCAACTGGGGAGAATTTCATAAGAACAATGGTTTAAAATTTCCAGAGAGGGGATGAGAGGAAACGTGAGCTGTCATTGGGATGTCTCTTGAGAGAGTAGGCAAAAACAGGGCATCTGTCACTGGCCCGTATCAGTGTGACGTACTACCACACTAATGCACCAAACATCAGCATTCACGTGAACACATATCAGCTCTCATGAACAAACATTTAATTACCTCAACCGGGCATGAAAATCAAAACTCATCCTTTGATTGCTGCCCTTAATAAGCTTGAGAGTGAAAACAGAACTGTTTTCAGACAAAAAAAAATATCTCAATATACACAAATAGCAGTTACTAAGATACTAATTCGGAGGGGACAGGCATGTGTACGAACAATAAATAAAAAGTTACTCTGGGTGAAATAAAAAATATGCAGTACTAGTGGTTGTGTTGGGTTTGATTTGTCAGATTTCATCAGTATAGCCGTCAAGCACAATGTTCAATATAAAAGGCCAAACAGCTGCTGCAATTAAAAATGCATAATGCGCCACATTTCTCTAAATCCCAGAATAACTAATCTCCCCTGTAACATGAAAAAATCATGAGAGGAAATGTAATGATTTCTTCCATCAAAAACCTGAACAAACAACTAACACTTTAAAGAGACCTTTATGGTTTCCCAGCACTGCCCACTCCTCTTCTGTGACTGGAATGGACTGCAGTGTTTGTATAAAAGTAAAAAAAAAAAAAAGATGTGTTTCAGACATCATCTTCAAAAAAACACTGGCAAAAAGAATATTACCAGTCTAAAACAAACCAATACTGAGCCTTGTAATCTTTTAGTGTATTCTTCATTTTAATGTATGGACATTTTAAGACCAAATGTGAATGACAGTGGTAAAGGAATGCACTTCTCAGGATTCCTCCAAGATGCCGTCACATGCCCACCGGCAGCAGCACATGATGACAGGTGTGCAGAGCAGGCCAGCCTGAGGGTGTCCCAGAGTGAATTGCCTCTGCCCTGAAAAGAAGCTGATGCTTTCTGACAGTGCAGGACTCTTAAGGGGACACAGCTGCAAAATTTATCTCAGTTTAAAACAGATATTCTGGCCATTTCTTTAGACGTGCATTTACTGAGAAATACATAAACTGTTAATAACAAAAGTTGCAATGAAAACCCAAAAGGGTTTTTAAAAGATGAAAAAGTTTCGAGGCTCTTTCATATCTTTTGCTTGGTTCTATGCAAAAAAAGAATTTAACATTGAAACATCCACAGCTATTATTAACTGAGCCATATGGTACAACAGCCAGACATTTGAGATATTAAATATTGAGATTTTAAAAATTATAAGACTTTAAATACTCTGAGGTTATAACACACATAGCTGAACCCCTGGCAAAAAAAGTTAGTACACCCCTAAGTGAAAATGTACAAATTGAGGACAATTAGTCATTTTCCTTCCATGTGTCTTGTGACTCATTAGTGTTACACCATTTCTAAAATGTAAAAGCTCTTCCCCTCTCTCAACCTGGCCACTGAAAGTTCAACATGGCACCTCAGAAGACCTGATAAATTGTTGCTTTACATAAAGATGGTCAAGGCTATAAAAAGATGGACAACACTCTGAAACTGGACAAGACCATCCAGCACTTTAACAGGAAAGGTTCTTCTCAAGACAAGTGTGTTTACCGTCAAACATGGTGATGGGAGTGTCATGCTCTGTGGCTGCTGGAATTGGGGAATCTGAGTTCATTGAGAGAAACATGAATTCTAACATGTATTGGGACATGTTCCCCTCCCTCCAGAAACTGGGAATCAGAACAGTGTTCCAGCATGATGATGACCCCAAACACATGTCAAAGATGACCACTGGCTTGCTAAAGGTGATGGACTGACCAAGCATGTCTCCAGTCAAACCCAATAGAACACCACTGGGGCATCCTGAAAAGGAAAGATGAGGAGAAGAGGTTTCCAGTGGCAACCGGTGAAGCTCAGGTGAACTCTATGCCAAAGAGATTAAAGATGTACTGGAAAATAATGGTGGCCACATAAAATATTGATATTCCGAATTTTCACTTAGGGGTGTACTCACCTTTCTAGCGAGGTATTTTTAGTTATTTTGAGGGGACAGTAAAATTACACAGACAGTCTTAACACTGACTTCGTGAAGAACAAAGGGGATGTGCAGAGTTGTAACAACTACAGAGGCATAAAGTTGATGAGCCACACAATGAAACTTAGGGAAAGAGTAGTGGAAGCTAGGCTGAGAAGGGAAGTGGATATTTGTGAACACCAGTATGGCTTCATGCCCAGGAAGAGCACTACTGATACAATTTTTGCTCTGAGATTATTAATGGAGAAGTACAGAGATGGTCAGAAGGAGCTGCACTGCGTCTTTGTGGATTTAGAAAAAGCGTATGACAGGGTGCCGAGAGAGGAGCTATGGTCCTGTATGAGGATGTCAGGAGTGGCAGAGAAGTACGTCAGAGTAGTTTAGGATATGTATGAGAGGAGTAAGACAGCAGTGAGATCAGACAAAGGAGTTCAAGGTGGAGGTGGGGCTACATCAAGGATCAGCTTTGAGTCCCTTCTTATTTGCTATGGTGATGGACAGGTTGACAGATGAGGTCAGGCAGGAATCTCCGTGGACAATGATGTTTGCAGATGATATTGTGATTTGTAGTGAGAGCAGAGAGCAGTTGGAGGAAAACCTGGAAAGTTGGAGGTCAGCTCTAGAAAGAAGAGGAATGAAAGTTAGTCACAGTAAGACAGAATACATGTGTTAGAACAAGAGAGAGGGAAATAGAACAGTGAGGTTACAGGGGGCTGAGGTCAAGAAGGTGCAGGAGTTTAGGTATTTGTGGTCAACAGACCAGTGCGGTGGAGAGTGTGGAAAAGAGATGAGACGAGTGCAGGCAGGTTGGAGTGGATGGAGAAAAGTGTCAGGGGTGTTGTGTGACAAAAGAGTGTCAGCTAGAATCAAAGGAAAGGTGTACAGAACAGTAGTGAGAGCAGCTATGATGTATGGGTTGGAGACTGTAGCAGTGAGGAAGAGACAAGAGGCAGCAGCGGAGATGAGGATGTATTGGTAGAAGGATGTTGGAGATGGAGCTGCCAGGCAAGAGGTCAAGAGGACGGCCAAAGATGAGATATATGGATGTGCTGAAAGGGGACATGAAGGTAGTTGGTGCAAGAGTAGAGGATACTGAGGACAGAGTAAGGTGGAAACGGATGATTTGCTGTGGCGACCCCTAAACTGGGAACAGCCGAAAGGAAAAGAAGAAGAAGTCTTAACACTGACGACCTTTATTGTGTCTTCATTTGCAGAAATGTACTAGTTTATTGTATATGCCTAATTTATCGCACATTAAAGTTGATTTGGTTTTTGTCAGAACAAATTATTCCATTGAGTGAGCTTGCCTACAAAAAAAAACAATGACAAGAATGCTTTAAGTTTAATCTTTCTCGCTGCATGTTTGATCAATAATACAAAGAATCAAGGCATAAGGGTTAACTTCACAAGTATAGAATGTCTGTGTACAAATCATATACTTGCCAATATAATGTTTAGTTTAAAATAATTGCTAATTAAGCAGATGCTAATGGCCATCCATATCCAGGGCTCTAGACTAACTTTTTGCACTGGTTGCACTGGTGCGCCTAAATTTTTTTCTTAGGTGCACCAGCACAAAAGTTAGGTGCACCCAAATTTTCAACTGCATCACATTTAACACCGCATTTTCACAAGTTCACTTTTTTTAGTTATCTATTTATTTATTTTTTTTAAATCACTGTCCATAGACAATATTGACTTGTAAATGATTTACTAACAACCTGGTCAAAATAAAGTTCTTTATTTGAAGCACAATTCCACAAGAAAAGTAACTAAAACTTACTGAAAAAGTGTTTAAAGTGCTTTACTGAGCTGAAATTTAAACTTTAAACTGATTTTGGTCCCTAAGAGCAGCAAATACAAATAAAAACGATAATACCATTTACTACCCAGATCAAGAGTTTATAATGCAGCCTATTTATTTATTTTTTATTTTTTTCATTTTTAAATATCAGAATATTATGGTTAATGCAGTAACGAGACGGTAGGCATATTATTGACATAGGCTCCATGACATGACATGGCTTACCTTGGGCATGAGCATGCTCGACCTCAATGTGTTCAATAATATATTCATCGGTCTTCCTTTACGACTGTACACAATGATGCATTCCTTTGTGGCGAAATATATATGTCTCCGTCGATCAGGAATTCCACGTACGCACTGTTCGCAATTTGCACAGACGTCTTTGTTTTCAATGTATCTGCGATGGCTTCTATAAATTGGGTGCGCGCGACATCATTGCTGTACGTCGGGTTAACGTTCAAGCCATTTTTCTTCATAAGAATTATTTCGGACTTGAATTTAGTGAAGGGGAGTTCTTCTTTTGCAATATTGTAGGCAACCTTAAACTTAATTATCATCTCGGCCTCGACTGATGATCTGTTTGCAGCTGCCTGCCGGTAAGCGCGGAGGGTTTCCATGTTAACATCGAACGCGGCTCGCGCGGTAAGCGCGGAGGGTTTCCATGTTAAGTCAATGCAAAGACGCGTTTGCGCGCGTCTGAGGCTTCAGCGGCGCGGTAAACGCGAATTGAGCGGCGCGCTTGCCGCGATAGGCGCGTATTGAGCCGCATGAATGGGTGATACGCGTGTTGTGAGCCGCGCGCAGGAGGCGGACCGGCCGTAGACGGAGTTTCGTTTTTTTTTTCCCCTCGAACGACGGGTCGCACCGGTGCAACCTTTGATTTTTTTTAGTCGCACCATTGAGAAATTAGGTCGCATATGCGACCAAATTGGTCGCACTCTAGAGCCCTGATATCGCACATGTGTTGAAACCTAGTCTCAATCAATGTTTCTGATCATGGTTGGATTGAGCAAAGCAACAAGTCAGCCCTGGGAACAAATCATATACTTGCCAAAATAATAGTTAGTTTAAATAAACCACCTCAGTGCAAGTTGCTCCTTGATAATGTGTTTGGAATTAAAGAGATGGTAAGAAAAACGTCCTGTCAAAAGAATCAGCGCCAAGGAATCAAAAAGCTCACCAGTTTGCATGTGAATATTATCAGATTTTACTGTAAGTTACAGGTTTATAAAGTTATTTTGCCAATCACAGAACTTAAACTTGGAGGCAACTCTAAATAGTTCCAATTCTACGTAATTGTGCTAAGTAGTGACCAAAAACTGACTACTTGAGATTTTTGCTTTTGTTCATGTTTTATTTAAATTTATATAAATTTACATAGCAAACCTGCATTTCCTGGAGTATGAAACATAATATCAAAACAGTGGGCTGTCCATTAACATGTAATTTCCTCAGTCTGTTGCTATACAGCTCCTCTAATATCAGTTTTATGCAGTGACACATCATCCATGAATGATTGACCCATTCAGACGTGACATTGGCAAGTGCTGGACTCACTTCAGACATTAACCACAATGCCAGACGTGACCGTGCAGCCCATCGGCCATCACTGATTGTCCCATAACTGTTTATCTTATTAAAGCCTGACTGATGGCTGTCATTCTTTTATCTCTGAGAGACTAGAGTAAATGGTACAGTGCGGGCAGAAGTATACAGAGCCAAATAAAGATTTGCTGTACATTTTTTTTTCCTGCATAAATTATAAATTTAACTTTTTTTTGCTTCATTTATGGATATACAGTACAGGGCGAACCATTTAAAAAATTATGAAAAAAAAGTTGCAAACAAAAAAGGCTTTCAGGAATGTAAACAATAATTGTTTATTTACATATTTATTAATTCTTTCATTTAGGAAATTCAGATTAAAGTAAGCAAAGTGAGCAAACAAAACAAAAACCCAAGGATTATAGTCAAGTGTATGATCCACCCATTACACCAAACAGATGACACTGATCATCCAAGCTGCACATGGGTTGAAACATAGTCATGAACTGAAACAGCAACAGCTGTGTAGGAGGCTTGAATCAGGGTGTGGAAGAACCAAACTCTGCTACAAAAGTACGGCGGATAATAAATGTTTCTGGTCAAGCTAAGATTGAGCAAAGCAACAAGACACAAGAAAGATTTCAGAGGAGGCAGGGGTTTTAAGACGTGTTGTGTAAGCTCTTTTGAAGATGTACAAAGACAATTTTGAAACATTTGTCTGTAGCAGAAGGTGATTTGTTTGTCAAAGGGATGAAGATAAGTAAAAAAGTGACTAATATGATTGCCCCAAAATGTATTCTGCCGAAGGATAAAGACCCTATACATAGTCAAAGGACGGACTATCTACAATGTAAAGAACAAAAAGTACTGGAAGTGATGGAATGGACCCCACAGAGTCCTGATGTAAACATCATAAAGAGGTTCTGGCAATACAGGAAGAGACAGAAGGTAATGGCAAAGCCTACATCAATAGAAGATCTATGGTTCGACTTGTTTTATATTTCTCTGTTGGCCATTGATGAAAATAAATGATTATCATTTACATTTATGAAAGCATTCTTAAGTATTTTTCACACCTGCCCTTTAAGGACCTACATCAGAAGGCTGCGACAGACACACTTGACTGTCACAATGTCACCATTTCAAGATGCCTATGATTTTTGGGTGTTTTTAAAAAATAGTTATTAGCTCAGTCAAATTTTCTGAGCCCTTATTATTTCACATTTTGATGCACTTTATTTTTCCCTAATAAGTTGAGTGAATAATTACATAAATTTCTCCCATCTTTGTAATTGGGTGGATGAAAGCACCTCAAACATCAGGTCATGTGAATCAATTTGTTTTATGTTCCACACTGCCACAACAAATATATTTGCAGTGCACCATTTTTTCTTAGCAATCCCTACTAAAAGCTTTCTTTACACATCGTTCACCATTAATTAGGAAGCTGCAATTATTCCTAAGCTAGATAACTCATAACAGAGTTCCCTCTTGCTCCGGATCTCTCCTTCAGCTCAAAAAACCATGATGGAATGTTTTTTTTTTTTTTGAGTCACTATGTATAGAATCTCAAACATTGCCTGAGAGACCACATTCTGCGGATACTTGTGATGGTTGATGCCGTTTACAATCTGTGGGCTCCAGTGATTGTTGGTCACAACCGTCTGTGTAAAAAATAGGAAATAATGATGGGGTTGGTCGTCATTGTGCCTCTTCTTGGTATTAAAGGTCAGCATTGAATGCCGAGCAAGACATAGACCTCATAAACAGAGCTCAGAATAGCATGGGAACCACAGCCCTGCCTGATACAATGATCTCAAATCCTTTGAAATGAATATTTGTATCGTTTTAACATTTTGAAAAAAAATTTTTAAGTTCAAGTTCAATTATTTATATAGCGCTTTTCACAACGGACATTGTCTCAAAGCAGCTTTACAGTAAACCAACAAGTTTAAACTACAAAAAAAGTGGCACCTTTTTTTTAACAATTGGCCACATGTACAAAACATAGAGAGACCATCCCTTCAATGAACAATAGGTGTGTGTGTGGCAGCCATTGAAAACTGGAACAGAAGATTGTATTTAATCACAAAACATATAACTTTTCTAAGCATCCAAAGCTCTCCTATTCAATCACCAGTGTGCAGTGGATGATCCACTGTGGTCCAGTGCCCACCAAGAGGATGTGACTGCTGCCATACACATCATATACTGGCTCACGGGTAAAAAGAGTTGGCAAAGAGCCCTACCCATTTTGAAAGAAGATTTTGTAACATTTTTGACCCAGAGTTATGCTAGCCACAGGAATTCCACAAGGTTCAGTTCTTGGTCCCTTGCTCTTCGGGACCTACACCACTTTCCTGGGTCCAATCATCCAAATGCTTGGCTTCTCTAGCCATTGCTATTCTGACAACATTCAACTCCATCTCTCCTTTCACCCTGATGACTCATTGACATCTCAACATTTATGCAAGCCCATCATCAAAAACTCAACAAAGCAAAGAATGAGCTGCTGGTTGAATTCAGTGTCTAGAAATACAAATCCTCAACAACCCAAGTCCAGAATAATCTTCAATGAAACACGATTATTCAAGATACATGCACTAAAACAGCCAGATTATTAGAGTAAGTTACTAAAATGTTCTTCTCACTGTACTTCCTTCTTGTTCTATGAGACCTCTACAGATGATCCAGAGGCTGAATAGTTTTCATGGAATCTAGAAGAGCATGAGAACCTCCTATGTCAAGTTTTTGTATTGCAGCCTATGTCAAGTTTAAAAAGCTGATGCTCATGTAAATAACAACAACAACAGGATAAGCCCCATCCTACCTTCTCTTTCAAGAGCAATTCATTGAATTCTTGATTCTTGAGCTGCCTGAGATGATTAGAAATTAAAAACTAAAATAATGTTGGCATACATTAGCTTAGGAAATAAATTTCAAGAGGATTTCATATAGCGAGTTGTGATACATAAAAATGTACATATTTTCAGACTGCACAATTTTCAGAGTAGCCGTGTCACAGATCTACCCACACTGCATAACCGTCTGGTCTGCTCAGCCTCCGCTGTATTCATACCGCATTATAGATTGGTGACAGAGAATCCCACACAACATGTCTTTGAAAGTATTCCAGACAAATATACTGATTATAGTCAGCAAACTACTGATTATGTCTAAGATATTACACTATTTTTACCTTAGTTTAATTTAGGTTAGGGTGTAGTTTGATTTGTGTGAGAGCATTTGATACCATCCATCCACTAGGGGGCAGTTTTAATGTATGCATGTCATTAATGTGATAGAGAGAGCTAATTTTGTAATCTTTCTAAAATCTGAGTAAAGGATAAGTGCTTGTTAGTGTAAAAAAAACAGGAACACAAGGTACAGAAGTTTCAGAAGAGACTAGAACCCCGATCACACCAAGAAGCAAATCCACTTCAGCTCCTAGACAATATCTCTCAGTAGCTCCACAATACACATTGTGGCAATTTTGTATTATGATCACTCATAGTAACAAATGTACAACCAACCAATGACAAGAGCACATAATTACAAAAAATCCCAAAATTTCATGTGATTATTTGTTTTATAAAGAAATGTATTTTTTTTGTAAAAAATTTTGAGTGAAAACAAAAAAAAAATTTAAGTTACTATGACTCTGTTGCTAATGTACTTCTTTTGCAAATCTATGAACAGGATAATATATTAAGTCTTGTTTTCTATAGTCATCTTGCATTACTCAATAAAAAAATTTGATCAAGGCACACATGCAACCAAGCAGAACAAAAAAACTAAGAAACATGCATGGGTCCGTATTTTCTTGTAACATCTCACACCCATCTCTTCTTTTATCCCTTACTTCGTCGTTTAAGTAGTGATTAATGAATTCCCAGACCAGTGTGCATGAGAAACACTGGATTTCTGACCCCGCTGTGGTTAATGACTAAATGTCAGTCATTAAGGTTTAGTGCAGTTGGTATTAACTTTCCACTCCCAGCCACAGTTACATAAATGTACCCAGAGGAATCCTAGAGATCTTACAGCCTGGAACCAGGGAGATGAGACACAGATACAGTCCCCTCGAAGTTCATTCATTTATTCATAATCGGGCTACGATTTGACACAAGATACGTTGCACTGTAAACACAATGTTGAGTCTTGCCAACGAGCTGTGTGTGAGTACTTGCGCAATCAAGCATGTGTGCATTGTCTTCGCATTATCCAGTGTGGGCGTCTGTATTAGCTCACCTGTGCAGCACAAAGCCTCATGTCTCCCCAGTCACACTCAATTAGCCATCAGTGAGCGTGTGCATGGCCGTCTCTCTTGTTTGCTGCCATTGGCTGATGGCCCCGGTGATAGGACAGAGCCACTGTCTCCTCTCTAGCTCCAGCATGCAGCACTCTGTCTGCAGATGGCTGGCATGATAGTATTCACAGCTGCGCTGGGACACTTTCATCTCCGAACATCTCCCGGCCTGATGCCAGCCACAAGCAAGTAAGGGCACAAGCTTAAGCTGGCCACCCATTGCAATACCCCGACCTGTCCAAAGAAGAAGTCACAGAGGTCAGAAATACGTTTAAAAGCCACAACCGAGGGATTATTGCCAATGGTCACTTTAACGGTGCAAAATGAAGGTGACTGTTGTTTATAGAGGTTCAGAGGATTCTCTCATATACAAAAACATAGCATAGAATCGAAGAGTTTTGCCTTGAAAAAACCTTCATGGCAACATGGACATCCCTTGGCTACCTGCATTTTAAATTGTAATTGATATTTAAATTTAAAAGATCACAAAAACTTGAAAATTTCCTAATTAAGTTACAATTCCCAGCGCCAAAAATGTAATCAGCCTTTTTGGGTTAGCATGAATTTCCTTCAGAGCTTGTCCAATCAGGTGTTGTCTGCAGTCTGGTCATTCTGTTTTCTTCATTTACACAATATTATGTTCCATATCATTTTGTACACAGTATTAATAAATAAACCACAATAAATGTACTTAAAATGAGCACTTTCATCTAAACAATTTATACTACAATGTTTAAAACATTTTAAGTCAAGAACTTCAGTGCACTTCCTTATACTACCCTTTCCAACCCAATTCCTGGAACAAGTTTAATAGTTGTTTCCATTGAATTTCAATGAGTATTATCGAACACTTAAATATCTTGAAAATCACCAATGTTTCAACCAAATTCAGTGTCATCGGTTATTGGCAACTCTACAGACTTTGTAGAGTTTAAAAACAAGAATCGTTTCTTAATCCATGAGCTTTAGCTGCTGACACTGGGTTGACTTGTATTGGAATGAATGGAACGAGAGCGATTCTATTTACAAAATATCTCACACAACACAATGAAGATAAATTATTATCGATGTTCTATCTGCAGTTCGTATTAAGGTAGCAATGGTTTGGTAAATGATGCAAAGTATGCTGATTCAAATAAGGTCGTTCTAAAATATTTTGAATTGGGTTTTGAATACACACCAGTTGCAAACACAGAGCCGTTTTGTTTTTGTTTTGTACAAATAAACAAAAAACGCATGTCTATGAAGAACACAGTTAGCATGATATGCTAATCTTCAGCTAGCAACACAGAACACGTTTGATAGAACAATAACTGCAGCAAATACTAACCGACATGTTACAAGTTCAAATATCTTCTTCTCGAGTCATCGCGTTTAAAAATAGTTATAAGAACGTTGTGTTTTCTGATTTTTTTAATCAAGATTCACCTGTAGAGTTTTCTCCGTGGTGCCCAATTTAAAGGGACATGCACAATAAAAAAATAATCAGTTGAGTTTTACTCGAAGTCTTGAACAGCAGCACCACACTTTTCGAATGAAAAGGGACAAATATTTTAAATATTTTTATTTCAAACATGTAAAATTAGAATTTTGTTTCAATGTGATGGCCCTAAGCACAATTTCAAACATTGGAGCTGATTAGAATTCACTTAATTGCACTGGTTTTCTATATTCATTCACATCTATTTTTAAAGTGCATAAACATAAAAAGTAAGCCAAGTTTTATTGGTATCCAACTTTTACATTCATTTATTCATTTTCCAACCTGTTTTAGGGTACACAGGGTGTCTGCCAGTGCTAATCTCCGGCGCACATTGGGAAGCAATATTTTACAATGATAATTAAATTAATAACTGAGTTAGAAACTATTTATTTTCTTCAACTGTGTGAGGATGGTGGTTCTTCTCACACCTGATGTGCTTGTGTTAATAATGAACAAGACTCTACACTTGAGTGGCACTGGTTGGGCTCTCAGGGCACTGACCTTCTCCCTAATAGATGACCACTCAGTCATCACTCACCCAGCACATCATTATCTGTGAATGAATCATTGGTTTGTTCATTGAAGACACTCTCAGTGGAGAAAAGGTGACAAATCAACCAAAGGTCAATGCTCTCTCTCACAAAACAATTTTGCATCATCTGATCAACGTTATTCTACAGTGCTGAGTATGTTTAGCATGTTTAGTATTGCTCATAAAAATACCATTTGGATTGAGGCCATCAGTACAATAGAACGTCTTGTCTTGGTGTTGACCCTTTGTTTGAGATATCTTCATTAACATGTCATTTAAATAAAAAATCCATAAAATACATATTTCTTAAAAGACAATTAAAGCAAATATTGCTGATAACATTTTTGAATGTCAAGTTTTAAGAAAAATTCTGAGTTCATAACAGTATTTTTGCTAAACAAAGTTATATATTTCAAAAAAGATTTTTTTTTTTACAAAAAAGACTGAAGGCAAAAGGTAGTGACACCAAATGTTTCAGGGTTTTTTCTTTTTTCATTCCTTTTTTCTTTCATTTTGTATTGTGCAAATGTTAAAAAAAGCAATCATTATTTAGTTTAACTGAAAGCATTCAGTATTTAAAGCATTTTACATACCTGCATAAAACCTTATTATGTAGTAAAAGAGCTTTGATTGTGCGGGCAGAAAGCAATAATATGCAAAAAAAAAAAACTACAGTTTAATGTGTGGTTTCTGCAAATTAAAACACAATATTTACAACAGATGAAGCTGATGCTAGTGTATGTTGATTTTAGGTGTTTCTTTTGAGTGGGTGGATGGAGTCTTTTAATACAATTTAATTTAGTTTTAACATGTTTTTACAATATAACCCAACCAACTATGCTCTCAAGTGAACAATAAAAATCATTCAAATCAATTTTCTTAACAGTCATGATGTTTCATTTGTCAAGCAGCTGATAATTTCTTATCAGCACTTACACTGGAGGTGCTTATCTGGATGCCTCTTTGGCTCCGTGGCTTTGGGATGCCCACCCTCCAGGGCCACATCCTCACTCCAGTGCCTCCCCAGAGTCATTTATGCCTTCTCGAATCTCTAATTGTGGTCTAATGGCCATGTTTGAAGCTGATCTCACACATAAACAGGCTAAGGAAGTCTTTAGACCCTTAATCACCCAGTCCCTCCCTCTCTCTCCCTCTCTCTCTCTCTCTCTCCATTCTCCTCTTCTTCATCTCTCCTTCTCCGCTTTAGTCGATCAGGGCTCTGCTTCCCAGACAACTGCAAACAATTAGGCAAATTAGTGGCTCCGCCATCACCATCAAGAGGCCTGCTTGTTTATATCTTAATTGAAGCCAATGTCAAAACAGTCAAGGTTTGAAAGAAACAAGATGCGTCCATGAGATGAAATTCAAACTGCCAGCCAGCCCAAATATTAAGAGTGTTTGTTTAATAGCGTGCGACCAACTGGGAAAAGAAGGAAATAAGAGAAAATATGGGGAGGGGCGGGGAAGAGAAAGGGGGGGGGGGGGTAAAGAATACATAAGGGAGAATGCTTGCTGACATTTTCCACGTATAGGCTACATTATATGATTTATTTGATCTGTTTAGACTTTTTACTTTCTGTGAATGGAATTTCGGATCTACAGCACAGGCAGTGATTGCTAAAGCTTTTTCCTAAAGAACGTAAGCCATATTCAATAGGCCTAACCCCTCCCCCTTGCTCCTGTACAATACATAAATAAGCAGGAATGACCTGATTGAGACGTAAAAGGCAGGGACTCGGCTCTGGGAGTCATTCATTTGAATGATGCATTAAACATGCAGCTTTCTCTGTGGGGTTAGTGGCACTGTGCACACTAAACAGGCACGGTTTGAATAAAGAGGACTTTACCATTACTGTACACTAACTCTATCTGCTTTAAGTGTAAGACAAGCGGTTATAAGTGATAGGTCAATATAGCAGCTACTGACCCTGTTGTTGTGAGTAAATTGTAACTGGCGTTCCGTCATAGACTGGCAAAAAAACATATGTGAATCTTTTGGAATTGAATTTTTCCATTCTGTTTTCCATTCCATGTTCACATGAACACTATTTTTGTGTCCAAACAGCACAGTATCAAAAATAATAGACTGGGTGTAAAAAAAAACTGTGGATTTGTGCTATTTATCAAAAGAGTATTCAGAATTGGGTTTGCAAAAATCTGTTCCGTGATCATATGCCTGAAAGCCACAGCAGCACAGTAAACAGCAATATAGTCCTCCTGGTCTTCGTAAGCAAAGCAGTGACGCCAAGCACAGCGCAAGGCGACAATAGCAAACCCACTTACGTGTAAACACATTTCAGAACATTTTCAAAATGATACACCTTGGACAACACTTTTATAAATGCCTGGAAACGGTGCAGAAAAATCCTCATTTTTAAAATAACCAGGTTTGTCTAAGTAAAGTAGCACTGTGACTTTCCAGTTAGAAGGATACCTATTCAGGGCTCACCTTCCTGGAAGGAGTTGCCTGTTCTTCCCGTGCTTGCGTGGGTTTCTCCGGTTTCCCCCACAATCCCGAAAGCATCACTTGTTGGACACATTCTGTCAACAGAGGCCCTCAGCTCTCATTAAATAGAGCCTTATCGTTAACGTTAATCGATTGCGATTATTTCTAAAATCTGGAAAATTGCTTAAACTACTCATGTGAAGATTACACAAGGTTTTAGCGAACACATCCCTGAGCAAAATATTCCAGACAGTAGGTATACTAAAGATGGATGCGTTTGCAGCAGGTGAGTTGAAGTTTGGCTCCAGCATTAGGGCTCCAGACAGACTCATAGGCTCTACCTATCAGGTCTCGGTCTGCACACAGCACACCAGTATCAGTACACTAATTGGATCAGTGGCACGAATGTGATTACTGCTGGCGTATTTATTTACATAATAATTATTATTGCCAGCCCTGTGGTGCCAGAGGATGTGGAGGGGGGTGGGCCAGAAATACAGCTGATCTGTGAGTGCGTGTGCATGAGAGGTCATGGAACGTGCCTCCCCCTTCAGTGCTGAGCTGATATGATGGTATTATTCTATTAGAGCTCCAGTGTGAAGTTTGAAATGAGCTCTGATTGGATTAGTTAACGGCGAGGACTAGATAGTGCGGAATGAGGTTAGCGGCAGCACATGCAGCTCGAGCGGCTGTAATTAGGCGTATGTCCAGGGAGAGCATTTGGAGCTGTGCCAGCATGCATCAGTGCCTTCTTCTACCAAACATACAAATATTAGAGATGAATGCATTTTTTTAATTATTGTTATGGTTATTTATTGTGGATTTCTGGTCCTCGAAAGACTTTGAGTCTCCTGAAGCACTTCTGAAGCTGTTTTGTCAATCAACCATTTTGTGATGAACCATAAATCAGAAGTAAAGACACATTTGAAAATAAATCTAAATGATGACATTGAACAAAGAGCACTTTGATTTTGATGGTTTTACTGTAAAAAGAAAAATAACCCATTGAGATTTACCAATAATACATAGAGTTACAGAATACACTATTTTCAAACATACAACTATTTGGACAATGAGACTAATACAGGATCTCAGCAGACAATGAAGGTTAAATTAGGCACAAATGAATATCTTGCCTGTAGAATAAAGAAAAACATATACGTTCTCATAACTGGCGACAAAGTGATCAAGCATGGTCATAATATTTTGTGAGAAATTTAAGTTAATCAGGGCTTGACTTCCTTCACCAGCCTCACAACTTAAGCAATGATCTCCGGGTGTTCCATAATTTCTTCCCTCCTCTGCTCAGTGTGCATGCCTACACACATACCTTTGGTCATTTTTTTATCAAGTTTACTTTAAAAATATGACAAATATGCACTTTTTCTTATTATTTAATTGCCCCATGCTCATCTTTGTTGTCCAATGTTTACAGATATTTCAAAATAAAGTTCATTAAACGGTCGACAATTATTTATTAAATTTATTATTTATTATTAAACATTAATTTATGTTACGTTTAGGGTTTGTATTAATGTTTAGACCGTAGACCGTAAACTTCACCTGAGGAACTTCACAAAAATGGCCATTCTCATAATAATTGTAACGTTAGGTGTTTCAGTTTTACTGTCCAAAACATTTTTTGATAGGTGGAACTTTTCTCTAAATTAAGACACATATATATAATAATTTTTTCAAAGTATTTTTTCAGCGACTGAAAAAAAATCTTGAATTCATGAATATTTGAATACACACTTTCAAGCAAAAGTTAATGCACTGCATTAAATGCTGAAAAGTTTCAGGAGTTCCTTCTCTGGACATGTCTTAGTTCGTGAGCATGTGGTGGGTACAAATGTAAAGGAACGCTGTCTTTCTTGGATGCATCTCCAGGGAAAGAGAAAGAGTGGAAGTTGGGAGCAAAGCCAGTTGGGACTGAGTGAAATGGGAGAAAGATTTGGAAATGCTTATAAAGGACGTGGGTCGATATGGTAATTGATGTGAGCGTTGCCTTCACCTGAAACATGTTTGAAAAGCAATCCTTATCTTTAAACTCCTTCGAAAAATTCAGGAATAAAACACAATAATAAAATCTGTCAATTACAGAAAAAAATTTATTTATAGAAAATTAGTAAAGGTGTATACTTGATTATTGCATAGTGTGTATCTCACACATCCTAGTTTTTTTGCTTTCTGTCTAATGTTTTGTACAGCAAATTATTTTGTTCCAGCTTCATTACATAATTGTGTAATACTTTACATAAATGCACAATACTTTACATTTACGCATTTGGCAGACACTTTTATCCAAAGCGACTTACATTTCAAGCAAGTTAGACATTTGGTAAGATTTTGCTTTCCTTGGCCTTCAAACCCAAAATTGACCCAAATGCCACATTAACACAAAGTAATGTAATAAAACACATCTTTTTTTTATTATTTTTCAAATGTTTAAATTGATGTACCAGTTCTCTCTTCTTTAGTCTATCCATCATCATCATATGCATCTGTTCTAAGTATAGTTCGAGTTTAATCATAGTGCTCCTAAACAGTGTTGAGTTTCAGCTTTACATGGCGCCTGTGGGGTCTCTAAAAACCACCTTTTGTTAATAAGCTTCCATTAATCAGACCAATTACAGATGCCGCCAGACCACAGGGCCTTAATCTGCTTGATAAATATCCTCTAAACAGAAACAACCAAACCCCCCCATTTCAACAAAGCTCTGATGTGTGTTTGAATGTGTGATGCAACATTCCATGGAAACTGTGAAGCCCCATGATTTGTTTCATGCCATGAATGCATTCATCTACAATAAACTCATCTAAAGTCACAACAGCACATGATTTTGTGCCAATGTGAATCAGAACAGTGCTTTGTTGCCATGTGTGAGTGTGTGAACTCCGATGGGCAATGGGCGGAACAGGAAGCAGGCGCTCTGGTTAAAACGACCCTGAGGAGCAGTTGAGGTTGAATGTTGGGTTGTTGCCTGTGGGTCGACGTGTCTGGAGACGGGGTTGTGTCTCATTCAGAGCTGAGCGTGTGCTGTTCTCTGTAATTACCGCAGCTCCTCCAGGACCAAACACTGTCCACCCAGAAAAGGCCTCCACAGTGAGGAAAAAATGCTACCCAATTGTTTTTTTACCTCTTTTCACCTGTGAATTTATAACTATTTTGCCCAAAACATGGAGCTATAATGTGTAGTTTGCTAAGGTATTGGACAACGATAACATTTAAGTCCACTAATGAAACTTGAATGTAACTTAATTGAGGATTAGATAGCTCTTATAAATTTAAGTAGAACAATTTGACATCAAGTTTAAAATCGTGATTATTGTAGTGGGGGTCGGCCCAAAGCTATCACACCTCTAAGATGAGGAGTACATCCTTTACATGCCACTCAGTTAGTTCAGTCATCGATAGAGGGTATGCACATGACTTCAATGTTTCCGAAAGAGTGAGTTGCACAAAACCTATTCTTGCTCCTCTGCACGAGTTTAAACCTTGTTTTGTGTCCCAGTGTTGAAATCAGAAGACATAAAATGTCAGGAAACAACATTTCTGGTTTCAACATTCTGGAAAACAACATATCTCCATATCCACGGAAAGCTGGCTGTGTGATAAGTCGTGGTCTAATTCTTTTTTTTTTTATTTTAATGTGCACTATTCACCGCATCACCGCACAGGAAAAGTCCAATATGTAAGGATGTAATAGTCAGTCATTAAAATCTGCCATTTTACCTCTTGTTTTGCCACTCAGCCTCAGTTATTCTCCATGGCCTGGTGGAAAAGTAATGTCTATGCATACTTTCAGTTTCTAAAGATGAACAAGAAGATTCAAAAGGGATGCCATCTAAGAATTGATCTAAAAATGAACAGCGAAAGAACTGTTCTACCAATAATCATGACCTATTTGGAAAAACAAAAGAGGGTAAAGCCAGTGTTTGAAAGAACACATATGTTTTTCAATTAATTAATCAAACCAAAAAGTTAGCTATGAAAGAAAACCTATGCCAGGAAGCCCATGCACTAACAATGCAACTGTAATGTAGTTGTAAAAAAAAGGTGAGAGAGCTGTCAGAATCTTTTTTTTCAATCATGTGTTTTTGCCTTTATTGGAACATAAAGGTCAGTAGGAATGACAGACAGAAAGAGAGGGGGAAGCTTAGAAATAACAACGGGGTTGAGATTTGCCCTGTGCTAATGTGTGAATATGCAAGGCACAAAATCCACTATGGTTATGGTTTTTGCTGTTCAAGGTTTGTTTTCTGTATATTTTATATCTTTTTTCATTTTCATACCCGCTTCTTCCCTTTCAGGGTCACGGGGGTCTGCTGGTGCCTATCTCCAGCACACATTGGGGGAGAGGCAGGAGAGGCAGGGGTACACCCTGGACAGGTTGCCAGTCCATCGCAGGGCAGCATTCACTCACACATTCACACCTAAGGAATTTAGATTATTCAATTAACCTAATCGCATGTTTTTGGGATTGTGGGGGAAACCGGAGTACCCAGAGGAAACCCACGCAAGCACAGGGAGAACATGCAAACTCCTTCCAGGAAGGTCACCGGTAAGCCTCGAACCGATAACCTTCCCACTTCCCAGCTACCCACTGCACCACTATGCCGCTTATATATTTTTTATTTAATAAAATAAATGTGTGCTATTTTTAATTATAGTTTAGTTTGGGTTTACTCAGAATGTACCTTATAACTTTACCCTTATAAAACCCTTCTCAGCTGCTCCACTTGTCCAAGGATTTTTACTTGGGCTTTTATTCTGTCAAATATTCAGTTAAATAAACAAGTTGGTCATTCCATGAACTCAATGCCTTTTGTGTTCCAATCAACACTATTTAAGGTAAGTCCTTGTAACTATGATGACAACCCTGATGCGTAACCATTTTCATTTCAACTGATTAAAAATAAGACATTACAGCAACCAGGCTCAGAAATGGAGGGTCACAAATGGTACCGAACCCAAGTGACATTCTGTTCCTGTTGTTGTCCCACATTTTTACCTCCATCTCTTCACTTTCTTTGCCTTTCTCTAGATTGCTTGATTCCAGAGCTGGGATCTTCACAACAGAAAACGGCTCTAATTCCATTAATTATAAACCAATATGTTACTGGAAGCCTCCAGAGACTCTTAGCCAACACTGGCATCTGGTCCACATTGTGGGGGGGATTGAAAAGGTTAGACAGGAGAGTAGATACAAGTGAGAAAAGAATGAAAGATAAAGTGAGGGAAGAGTGCTATCCTTGTCGTTGCTTCAGGAAGGAATATTCTCTGTCTATACTGGTGTATGGCTGATATTAAAGTTTTGAAATCAAAACTGAAGGGGCCATGAAAAAAGCATGTACCCCTGGCGGATCATTTCAAAAGTTGAAGGTGAAAATTACTGTGCCATCTTTGGAAGCAGATTTCTATGTTTATTTGCATTTTTGCATTGAGCAAGTGAGCGTAAGGTTTATCATTGATGGGGATGTGGCAAAAAAAAAGATTTTAGACCATTAAGTTACATTTTTAAACCTGAGCTGTCTCCGATAAAGGACATTTCTTACATTCAAATGTTTTGAGTTCTGAAAATGTCTTTGGAGGCTAATTTTTTGGTTTTATACACAAAAAGATCAATCACTTTTTGGTTTCTCAGTTTACAACCCCTTTAAATCATCAACTGTAGAGCACCCTTAGATGTCCAAAACTACTCATCACGATTAGAATTAATGACATCTATAGTATGTGACTAAAAGACCTAGAGAGCATTTTAAAGACTGGTGTAACGATACTTTATTCTACAAGATAACAAACCATTATTGGAAAAGTTTTGAGACCAAAAAGCTAAGAAGGCTAGGATCTAGTTTGAGTTGAACGAGAGCATTTGATACCATCCATCCACTAGGAGGCAGTGTTAATGTTTGCATTAGATCACCATTTTTCATCACTTTTTTTTTTAAAGTGATGGCAGGAGGTAACTATATAATCTTTTTAAAACGTGAGTAAAGGATTCTTTACTCAAAAAGTAAAAAAAAAAAACAAGAAGACAAGGTAAAGAAGCAACTAGAATCACATCCCAATCACACCAATTAGCAAATATACTCCACAAATACACATCTCCCAGAGGCTCCACAATAGTTTTGTATTAAGATATATTGTTAGTACCCTTAGTACTTATCCAAAACCATAACAAAATGTCTTTAAACTATTGCTCACAAATATTGATTGGTATGTGGGAAGTAGGGGTAGGAATCCCAACCCAACAGCTAATTTGTTTACCCACCCAAAACACACACAGTATTTGTTAGACATGACACAAGTACTTGAAAAGCACCACGATTTAAAATAGCAACAAATAAAGCATTTTTCAACTATTTGAGGTCCCTTCAAATTTTGATTCCAAGATAGCTAGAAGAAAAGTTAATGTTATGAGAAGTGTACACTAACAGGTGTGTCCCTCACGGTTTGCTGCCTCCTGCTGAACACAACAGCATCCAATCAGTCGCGCTTCAGGTCCACACATCAGCTTTGTAAATAAAGGAGCCCCTCGAGTCTTGGACATTAATAGCAATTGTGTGTGAGTAAACTGCATCACATCGTCCTCTCCACTCACAGCTGGCCTGTAATGACTGCAGAGAGGGGAGGGGGGGGGGGCATATGAGATCACACCAAGGAAGTTGATGAAGAATAGCACAGAGAATTATTGGAAATCTTGGGAGCATCAAATCTGCTCAAATCATTTTCACACCTGCTTTCATTTTAACAAACTAAGATGCAGCACATTGAGGCTGAGAAATGGGCTGGTAAGAAGAGAAAGCAATGGGAACATTGGAGGGATATGTGGCCATTGACCTTGGATGCTGAAGATGATGTGAGTGACAATCGTACTTTCTAACACTCATCAGCTTCTTATAATTTGCTAATAGCCTGCCAGGAACTGGCATAAGTACTGTCCCCTCAGATAAAAAAAATTGCACTGATCACTAAAATGATCATAATCAAAATCACAGACAATCTTTGACATTTTTATAAAACAAGCTGTTCTCAGATGCTTGTGATATAACAAACTTTAAGATCCCACCCAAGACTCTTGACAAAAACTATGAAATAACATGAGCCTGCTCCTAGTCGTTGTCTACCAGTCATCCACTGTTTTCCCATGTAGAGTAGCTTAGTTTATTATTTCTGCTTAGCGATGGAGTAGTGCAGTTGTTGAATGTAAAGACGAACACAACACTAAACACAACATTTAATCACAGATACTCACCAGGGATTCGACAAGACTGAAAATGATCCCTTTCAAAATTGAATTAAGATTATTGTCATGCTTATCTACTGGACTGTTTTTAAGCATTTCAAAAATGAACAAATTTAAGTCAAATTTTAATTTTCATTGAGTTAACGAAAGCCAGCATCCAATGCTGTTGAAGTTTCCTATTTTATTTTATTTTATTAATTTTTTTTTTTACCTTGTCCTGTCCTGCTCAAAAGCCATCACATGGGAGAGTATATGCTTTGCTGAGTTGGACAGTTTTACTTTCTCCCGGGGAGTAAAACACCTGGTGTGGTGTTTTCTCCTCTGGATTGGAGCATTGAATGTATGTAAATATTTATTAGTTGTGGTTGCCGCGAGTCAGTTTACATCAGTTGTGTCAGGACAAGACGGCGTTGGACTGAAATGGGGAGTGGATAAAGGGTTGGGGAAGAGCGAGGGGTGGAAGGTTCACAAGTGAAAAAGAAAGAAAGGAAGAGGAAAAGAGAAAAGAAAAAAGAAAAATAATAATAATAATAAAAATAGAAGAAAAAAAATCAGTAAATGAATAAAAATAAAATAAATAAATAGAATAACATGTGAATAATGAGGAAAAACTAACACAGCCTATTGTTCTGCTACTAACCAAAAATGAAGAAGAAAAACATGTGTTCTTTCAAACACTGGCTTGCTCCTTGTTACCCACTCTTTTTTCAAAATAGGTCATGGCTGTTGGTCGAACAGTTGTTTAGTTGTTAGTTTTTAGATAGACAACTTGGAACAGAGCATCTCTTTTGAATCCTCGTGTCCATCTTTAAAAACTGATTTCAGGGGCGCTGTGTGTATATGGCGTCACTACTAGGGGCTAAAAGTTTTTTTTATTTTTAATTAAACAAAAGTATTTTAGTCCAAAAAAATTTCACTGTAGACTTATAGTTCCATCAACTGTTTTTTAATAGTTTTTATTTTGGCTCCTCAATTCATGACTGCCTTGAAATGGTGGAGGTTTTACTTACAAATCTTAGAAAGGTGTTGACAAACTCTACAAAATGAGTAAACATAGTTTTAAATATATTAAACTTAGCCTTTAGAGTAGTAGCCCTGTTACTAGTGAGAATTAATAACGTAAAATTAGGATTTGTTTTGTATTTGGGTACAAAATAGTGGAAAAAACCACATAACAAATAAATGTTAGTGTCATATAATCTTAAATGAAGAGTTGTAAAAGGCATCATGTGAAATATAAAAGTAAAAAAGAGGCTTTGCACAGAGCAATCCATAAATATCATGAAAAGTCATCTTCACCCAAGAGGTAATTAAATGTTATCAGGTGAGAAAGTCACACCATGAACACAAAGCCATTAAAGGTAATCTGGCCAATCTTTAAGAGTTCATTTACTACCCCAAGAGGATCTTAATATGCATTTCTTTAACCCAAAAGTAAATTTTTATGTTTGCCATATTGTAGCTCTATGGCACCATAAATTGGAACACACAACATAAATCAATTTTATAATAGAGATCAAAATGAAATCGAATGAAGGACTGCATCCATCAAGCTGTTTATCTTTGATTTACAAGGTCATGCATCCCT
>SRMA01025235.1:142457-164838 GCA_007224835.1 Danionella cerebrum | reverse complement strand
GTAACATTAGTGCACAGCTCAAACCTGAGGAAGAACACAGAGAGAGAATTCACAGACTTTTTGAGAGTTACACACACGAGTTGCACACAAAAAACAGTTTGAAAAAAACACTTTAAAGTCACATGCATTGCATCTATTGAAAATAAATTTCTCATTAGGGGTAGTTATATACCTTATACCAGGAACTTCAAGCGAGTGCGTTTCATTAAGGCTGAAGCTACACTGTGCAGGACCAGGAAGACAGTTGCTTTAGAAATTAGAAATCAAACTAGATTCATATGCTTTAATCTGCAGTTAAAAGAGATTTTACACCCTGCATAAGGTTGAAATCGTATATGAAGACGTCAACTCTAAATGTCAGACTTTTAAAAAGAAAGATAAAAGTGAATTGTTGAGCATTTTATCAGGATTTCACAGAAGCAAATGGGCCTTTCACTTCCCAGGCTGTACTTACTATGAATATATTTCATACTTTTTGATTTTTAAACATTTGAATTCATGCTTCAGCCTGGATTTTTACTGTAAGTTAAATTCTGTAAATATATCTAGACATTCTCACTACTCACCCATGTTCATTAGCACAGATTGAGCGTAGACTCAGATACCAGGTGCCTGTCTGAGGATAGGGAATCCTTAGCTTGGTGACATTAGAGCTAGTGTTGATGGAAAGTTGGAATCCTGAAACTGACTCTGAAGAAGAAAGAGCAAAAATGAGTTTAGACAAGACCAAGAAATAAGTTTGCTCATGACTGATTTCACCTTGCCAATGAGTCAGTGCTTAAAAAATGAACAGTGCTGACAAAACTAAAAACAAAACAAAAAAAATGTCGGAATTTCCCTTTCAATACTGCTGACAAAAACATGCAATACTTCCAAAATGTCAAAGTTATGCAGATCCTGCAGTTCTTCAAAAGCAGGAACATGCTGAAAAAAACATGCAATACTTCCTAAATGTCAATGTTATGCAGATCCTGCAGTTTATCCAAATCAGAAACATGCTGAAAAAACATGCAATGTCTCCAAAATGTAAAAGTGATGCAGATCCTGCAGTTCTTCCAAAGTAGAAACGTGCAGAAAAAACATGGAACACAACCAAAATGTAAAAGTGATGACGATCCTGTGGTTCATCCAAAGCAAAAACATGCTGAAAAAACATGCAACAGTTCCAAAATGTAAAAGTGATGCAGATCCTGTGGTTCTTTCAAAGCAAAAACATGCTGAAAAAACATGCAACACTTCCAAAATCTAAAAGTGATGCAGATTCTGCAGTTTTTGAAAAGCAAAATGGAAAATAGCGACTGTACACAAATTTGTAAAATAAGATTTTATCAACAACCAACTGAAATTGCATTAAAGTGCATTCAATTATTTCTTACCAGATTCACAAGAGATTGACGTGTTGTCGTGAAGGGACACTGGCATACCATGATTCAGACATCCAAAAATGGTAATATTTTCTCCTTTCACCGAAGACTGGAGAGAAAAAATAAGAGACAAAATGAGTTTGAATCCTATTAAAGATAAGCAAAGATCAAGGTTAATTAAAGGCTACTTTGAAACACAGACACTGGGTGAGACAAAGCAGGTCAAAAGAGCGTTCAGTGGGCAAAGGAGTATGCTGTGATATAACCAATGGAGATATGATAATTTCATAGGAATATCAAAGGAAAAGAGCTTCTTTGTAGCTGAGCAAAAGGCCAGCCATCCCCCAAGATGAGCTTTCCATCCATAACCATCTGGAAATAAAGACGTTCGCCCTTGCCTTTCACCCTGTTCATAAATAATACACAGGGTCTGATGAAGAAATGAATCCAGGACAAGAGGCAAATTAGTCAGCTCCCTCACACACTAATTACCGGAGATAGGCAAAATAACACTTTGAAGCAAAGCATTACAAATCTAAGTTATTCATTATATTTTCAACAACAAGCTGTCAGAGAGCCTATGTTTTGATGAATAATTTAATGACATAACCACATACTGTATGTGCAAAGGGAGCTCCAAAAAGTCAAACTTTACTTCAACCTCAACTGATTTAAATTGTATCAGGGTGCACTCAAATCTACTTTAGAGCAATAACACAAATCAGGTTGTGCTGAGTGTTTTGTGATTGGGGAATAAAAATAATGTATTCCATCCATTCATTTAAGACATTCACTGCGAGCGGAGTTTGCACATTTGTACAAGGCGATTACTTGATGTCGAGTTTTACTCTTCCTGTATTTATCCAGCACAATTTTCTGGCTGTTAACCATGTGGGACAATGTTTTAATTATATGTATTTGAATAACTGTTTTTTATGTGTATCTCCAGTGTGATGACTGGAATAATACATGAGGTGAAAACTGGAATTGGCACTGACAACAGAGACACAATTTATCTGGCTCTGTCTGAGTCTGTATGCGTGGGTCAAAAAACTTTAAAAGTAGAAAAATACTGTTTTGTTTTTTTCAATGACATAGTTTTGGTTAAAGTTGATGCCAATATCAATATATTAATCAGAATTCGATTCATTGCAGAGGCCTAACACCAGGTAGTTAACTAATATCAACCAGGTAGTTGATATTAAGCTTCCAATTTAATCAAATATAAGTTTAAAAGCTTAAAAATAAGTTTAAAATAGTCAATATTACATTTGTTTTTACTTAATGGAGTTTCGATACAAGGCAGGCCCAGATAATGAGCTCGCAAATATCATATACAGTATCATTCAATTGCTGGATTAGGAACACAATTAGCATTTTTGTTGATGTTGTTTTTGACCAAGATCAAATTCTGGTCTGGGGAGAGGTTGTGGGTGAAGAAAATGATTGTAGTTTAATCTCATTTATATGTGTTTCTAGAGGTTATGTAACTATTTTAAGGGTTCCTTGAATTTAAGGCTGATGGTGGACATAGCTTAAGCTAAAATACATGAAGACACATTTGTAAAACACACATTAACCTTTTGGTAGTTTTTTAGAATCTTACAAAATTTAATTTTGATGTAATTGGGTGATTTAGTAAATATTTGCATATTCTAGCCTAGAGTTTTGTTAAAAAAGACTGGAGGAGATCAGAAGGGGGCAAAATACAAAAGATCAGAGAACAGTCCATGCTCTGATCCAGCTTAACCCAGCCATGTTTAACTTAAATTAAAGTTCTGAAAATAATTTCTCTTTTAATTATTTGGTTTTTGAATAAAAATCAAATCTTGAAACTGCCAGTGAGACTCATAGATGGAATCTTTAATTGAAACTCCCCTCTTAAAAGGAAATTATAAATGTATAAATAGTCACCCCAAATGGCACGCTCTTAATTAAATGCAAACATGGGGTTTGGACCCAACCCATCCCAAGGATTTTTAACCTTGTAATCGAAATGAACCAACCAATGGCTTTTATTGAGCTGATGTTTTCAGTAATTAGTACAACAGCAACTTGAATTTCCTGTTCTCTCTTTTGCTCGATAATCAGCTGTTTTAAAGTCGATAAGTTGCCAAGCACCTGTGCAGCGCTGGACTCAGACCAGCCCCCAATCAGGGATGTGAGTTTTTAACAATGACAGATGACCAGCTGCCTTCACTCAGGGCAGATCTTGGCTGTTATTCAAGACAGTTCTGAAATTAACAGCCTACGAAAGCATCATCCATCCAATTCAAAACTCTACTGACGGTCGAATGTGAAAACCACAGCTACCGCAGTAATAGCTTTCATTAGAAAGGGCAGAACCTGAGGAGTTGACAGAACTGATTGCAGCTGTAGAGGAAGCAGTAATGATGAGCCGTTTAAAAAAAGTTTAATGTTGGTCATAAATAAAAAACAAGTTTTGCTGCCATTCAGTATTAAAAAAAAAAGCTCATCATCCCTTACAGTCGTGTTACTTTAACAAGCATGTTATCAGTGCTGTTGTTTTTAGTGCAGATTGATGCACATCGAACAGATTAGAGCTAATATTTATGATCGCAGTCAAAAGTCAAACGTGTTACAGAAACCCGTGCACAGAGGAAACACACCAAAATATAAAACGCTCATTAAAAATAAATCGTCCCAGCACTTACAAGAAGAAAACTACACAGTAAACCGACTCAACCAAACCAAGAGGGGCCAGTCGATTCATGCCATTTTTAAGTCCCAGACTTTTGTGGTCCTCTTTTAGCCAAAAGACTGTTAGCAGGCTAAGTTTGCCAATAATTAGCATATAAACATGTCTAAATGTGGTCTTACTCAATGAATCGGCATGTAATTGGGGGTCCTGGTGGCTTGTTTGTTTCTGTAGTGGAAAGAAACCTGACTGTGTGGGTGAGGGTCTTTCATATATAGCAAGCAAAGAACTTGATTGACAAGTTCAAACCCTTGTGACTCCTTCAGAACCCTTCACCCGGATTCCGAGCTTTCTTCGGCTTAGATTTTATTTAACATAATTTCCTATTTCGCTTCTACTTTTTTGTTTATCCACCATTCACTGCAATCTACAGTGGGGTAAAAAAGTATTTAGTCAGCCACCAATTGTGCAAATTCTCCCACTTAAAAAGATTAGAGAGGCCCAATATCATAGATATACCTCAACTATGAGAGACAAAAGGAGAATGAAAAATCCAGAAAATCACATTGTCTGAGTTTTAAAGAATTTATTTGCAAAATATGGTGGAAAATAAGTATTTGGTCAATAACAAAAGTTCATCTCAATACTTTGTTATATACCCTTTCTGGCAATGACAGAGATCAAATGTTTTCACACACTGTTGCTGGTATTTTGGCCCATTCCTCCACACAGATCTCCTCTAGAGCAGTGATATTCTGGGGCTGTCGCTAGGCAACACAGACTTTCAACTCCCTCCAAAGATTTTCGATGGGATTGAGATCTGGAGACCGGCTAGGCCACTCCAGGACCTTCGTTACCCGGGCAGTGTGTTTGGGATCATTGTCATGCTGAAAGACCCAGCCACGTTTCATCTTCAATGCCCTAGCTGATGGAAGGGGGTTTTCACTCAAAATTTGACAAAACATGGCCCCATTCATTCTTTCCTTTACACAGATCAATCGTCCTGGTCCCTTAGCATGATGTTTCCAACAAATAAAGTTTTGTAAACAAAGCAGTGACGCCAACTATAGAGTGTGGAAATTTTCGATGTCCACACAAAATCCAGTGAACAGCATTTCAAAACAATCCACATTTGCCGTCTCTTAAGGAAAATGTGGGATTACATGAAATCGATGCTCTATTAACGAACAGTGTAACTATCTATAATAATCCCTGTTTTCAAAATCACTAGGTACGTGTGGACAGGGCCTAAATCTATGTACAAACAGAAAACAGAGTAAGAAGGATAGTTTTTCAGTGAGCACACATTTTTTTGTGTATTTTGTTGCTCCAGTTTAAACAAATCCAAATTTGCATCAATTTAGAGTGTTTTTATGGGATTCTTTCTTTCTCCCAGGACCATTTTCTGAGACATGAAATTAAAAGAACGACTGTAGAAATACTGCCAAGGTTCTTTCACAGAGATTGGTTTTGCTTCATGAGTTCTGAATGTATCATTATGAGCCAAAGATGTTCATTCTTCTAACAGCTTTTTTGGTTGCCAGTAGCAGTTGATTTGCAATTTATAACTCACCAAAGAGCTTTATTAATGTTCTGAAAAAGTAAATTTCACAAAGTGAATGGCCCGAAGGGTGAGAGTATTAACACAAATGTTGCATATCTAATTTCGAGTTCATTTGGTTACATATTAGTTGGCATAAATAATCTTCGAAAAAAAAACAAAACTTCAAAGCACTACTTTATGATTAATAGCGATGGATTAGGAATATTTAGGCATCAAAATAACACTTTTTTTTAAATTATGTTCAGAACTTGTCTTCTCTGGAAGGCAATATTTTTCTCCATCTGGCATTGTTTTTTAAATATCCTTCTGTGAGAGCCAGTGCATTTACTACCTCCCTTCAGACAGCCTGAAGGACATAATTACCTCGGGAGCAATGAGCGAGTGGTTCCTGCAGAAATCACTTAAGACCTGATGGCAGGGCTGAGCCAACTCGACCTCAAACTGTCCATGAGAGCCATTCAGAGCAGCCGAGGGGGACCAATTCGACACACACTCACACGGACAGACACCTTCTTTTCTATTTTCTGGTTTTTACGGTAGCTCATTAGCCCAACACTACACCCACTTGGCTTTCTGTCAAACTTGCATGTCTGCTTGAGGACAGATTTGTGAGCTGTGTGTGTTTTTGTAAGTATGTCTGAAAAATTGTCAAGACTGTGGCCCAACCATTTATAATTAACCTGGTCTTTTAATTTTACAGAAGGGAAATGGCTAATCAAGTGGACAATTCAGATGTGATCCAGACCTCACAGACATGCATTCAATCGATTGCGTTCTCTTTTGTTAGAAACAAAACTAAAGCAACTCTGTCAGACGAAAGGCTTGTTTGAGTTGAAATGTACTTAGAGGGTCTCAAAACACTTTTTTAAGATATTAATATATACATATGTATATCCTTTATTTTATTTTAAACAAAAAAAACAGGTTAATTTTCCATCGTTTGGTTAATTTCAGCACTTCTTGTTTTAAAAGTTACGTGCCAGAGTTCAAACATGGTATGTCACACAGCCTGTAAATATCCACGAGAAAGTATTCAATCAGTGAGTGGTTTCATGAATCCATAAAAATGAATAACTTTTTGAAAGAGGACATTTCGAATGGTTGATGAAGGGATACGTACTGTCTAATATCGGTAAAAATGTATATAATTCCTGCACCAAACTTTTGGTAAATCCGGAAAACAATTTCTGTTTGGCAGGGTCGAAGGCTGCCACTCGATTATGTTTGGTAAATTCAATTGAGCTTCATACATTTGCCAGTGTTAATTTGCAAAATTTAACATAGAAAGTATGTTTGCCGCTAAATCACTAATAAAATAGAGCTATAAATCAAACATATACCATCCATGTAAGTTTAAACTTTCATACAAACATTAAACTTGAGAAAGTAATAGAATGCTCATTTAAAACATGTCTAAACATTGGAAACTTTTGCTGTCTACAATCAAGAGCAAGAGACAACGAATCATGAAGGAAAAAGTTATATCTGTGAAGGTTTTCAGTGCAAATTGATTGGAATACTAATCTGTGAAAAAAATACCTTCAATCAGTCTCCGGTGTGTAAAAGGTTAGTGAACAATGTTAAATGTGATATTGTGCCTTATTTCGTGACAACTATATCTGCAGTGCTCCCACTGTTAATATTACCAGAAACTGAAATGAACAAAGTTGAGAAGTATCAGAGCAAATCATTCACTTCTACACTGCTCTATGAAGCACAACACTCTCCTTGAATTAGATGTGAAATTAAACTAACGGGTAGAACTGTGGCCTTCCAGTTTGACCTTTCTGGAAGGAGTTTGCATGTTCTCCCCGTGCTTGCGTGGGTTTCCTCTGAGTACTCCGATTTTCCCCACACATCCCAACATCATATCCAAAAACATGCGGTTAGGTTAATTGAATAATCTAAATTCCCCCTAAGTTGTGAATGTTGCCCTGCCTCTGGCCCGATGTGTGCTGGAGATAGGCACTGGCAGACCCCCGTGACCCCAAAAAAGGGAATAAACACATTGAAAATGAATGAATGAATAAATAAATTAACTAATTAATTAATGAAAACCAACGGTTAGTACGCGCCTATTTCCACCCCAAGCCATCCCTGTGACATCTAATTAATTCAAAGTTGACTACCCCCCTTTCCCATCTGAGGTGTGAATTCACCCTGCTGTTTCTTCTGGGTGTGGTGACCCTTTAAAAGTTACATGCTGCATCTGGTATAGTCCTCTATAATGTTAAACAATACTAAAAAAACATATATTTCCAAAAGTAATATTTCTCAACAGACTGCCTACAAGAAGAGGAACACATTGTATTGCTTTAGCCACAATTTCTGCAGTGCATCATGTTGAAAATAGGGCTTGAATTAGTTTGAGAATTTGAGCCTCTTACTGAAGTACAGAATGGAGTTTTACATGAAAAGCATTTAATTCACCATAATTCGATATTCTGATCAGCTCAAATCTGTGCATAAATCAATGCCACATCCAGCAACCAGGGAAATCTCCTTCCAGAGCATTTAGGTACATCTTACCTAAAGTCATTATCTTGGCAGCGCAGGGCATCAGAGCTATTATATCAGCTTTAAAAAATTGAGACATTTCATCAAACAAGCCTGTAATGCCACTTGTGCTCTAGCAGATTTCTTCGGTCTCATGTGCAATCATACCTTTCATTTCATTAAAACACAATTTCTACTTTTGAGATTTTTTTTTCAGAGCAGTTACTCTGAGCAGCTCTTCACAAGCCATTACTTCATCGTTACAGATTGAGCACTGGAGCTGATACGACACTGATTGTATTCCCCAGCACTGTTTTTATTCCTCATTGTCTTATCATTTTCTTTCTTTTAGAAGGTTTTCAACGATGATTTGCTCTGGTCCTTTTTACAGATGTGACTTGATCAACCTGTATATCTTTTTATATGCATATCTAGTTTTTTCATTAAAGTTACTTTGATGCACTGTGTAGCAAAGCTTTACGTTTGAGGGACAAGCAGCTGGTGTCTAAAGTGTGAAAGAGGTTTTTTTTTTGTATAAAATCATTGTCTTTAATAAGAAATAGTCAACTCAAGAATAGCTGAAACGAGTCATTATTAAATGAGTCTTTAGCTGGCACATTGTGACATTTATGCCCCTCCCACCCCCTGTGCGCTTAGACTTGGAAACCAAACTCCCCCTGAAAAGTCTGTGAGGATCCAGTGGTTGAACCTTTCAAAATCATAACAGTGGCTCTTTAAAATATCTTAGCTGTGAAAATCATTGTGTTGTAGCAGTTACAATAACCTGCAATGCTGCATCTTCTCAGAGTTCCTCAAACAGAAACAAACGGCACATTCTGGAGGAGACACTTTGAAAACGTGAAAGCACTGCAAAATTCTCAGGACATAATGGAAACAAAGATTACAATATGATTTAAGGTAGATTAAGAAACTGGCACATCTGGAATACATTGGGCAAAGACACTATATATGTGTGCAAAGCAGATGTGGTATCACTTTGTAAAGCATGACACAAGACATGGTCCAGGCATGGGTTTACAACTTTAAGTTGTCATGTTCAATCTGGCATCTAGATTTGGTCGAGTCGGGTACAGTGGGTCATATTAAAGTTTTTTTCCTAATTTTGTAGAGCTGTAATTCTTTGAATATGTGTGTTGTCAATATGATGAAAGCCCTTAATGTTTCTTCTTAGACTGTATCATTTTGGTTTCTCTTATGCTAATTTAACCAATGACCAGTTTTCCAACTGCTTGGCTCAATCCTCTTTTTTCATACCCATTTAGATTGGGTTCTAAATTGGCAAAGTTGTGCCAATGTGATACCTTTCTCTGGTTGGAAAGAAAAGTGTGACAACATCCTGTTGATCACTGACTGGTCAGTTGCTGAATTCACTGATAGCCCAGAAAGAATCATCCCTGCATGCATCATTACAGTGTGCGACACAAAAAATCTGTACAACCATTAGATAATATAATAGCCAGTAATCATTTTCTACTTCTTTAAAAGAAAAAAAGACTTGATCGTGGACATACGAAGTGATGAAGACCTTGCTTTCTCAGATCATATATGAGAAAGTAAAATGTTTTCCTTGACATTGTGCAGAAAATGTTGCATTTCACCAGGAGGAACTAGAATGATGATGCGGAGAGTTTTGAGTGACGTCTTGAAACTGGAAGTTGGACATACAAAGGTGAACAATGGTGAGTTCACTCTACCAAGTCGAGTCGTGCCACTGACAGTAATGACAGCAGATTCGATTATTAACATAGAGAGTTGCAGAGGACCTCTCTCCAATCTCTTTGTTCATATGTGTAAATACTACAGTAGAAATAGCCAATTCTTACCAATTTTACCTTAAAGATTGCTATGTAGAAAAATGTTATGTAGACTACTTGAAGTCAACTTCTTTGAGCAACTAAAAGAGGAAGTTCTACTTCTGTGCTGAAGGTCAAGAAGCTGGTCATTGAATTCTCACAAGTATTGAGTCATGAAACTCTGCTCATTATTTCTTTGATGAAATTGATGGAGAAAACTCAGGGACAAGGTATTTTTTGACAAACTGAAAAACTTTAATGAAAACTGGAGTGCACTCCAGTCATTTTTTATTTTCTGAGACCCATTTGAGAATATACTCAGATGGGAAATATTCCCACATGAAAAAATCTGAGTCACAATTCACTCAACTTTCTGATAACTGGCCATGAGTCAAGCTGGAGGAGATAGAAGCCTGCAGCTTGAAAAGGAAGCAAGCTGCTCATAAACCTTAGCCATGTCAATGAAGCTGACATCCATCATCTAGCTGTCTTCGTGAAGTATTTCCCTTATGGCAGCAAATGGCTTGAACGCGGAAAATCTCAACTCTATGACCATGACCCTCCCTCACATGGAGTCCCCCTAAAAGATTTCTATCTGGCTAACCTGTAAAAGTGTATCTTGGAGCCTTGGCTCTTTCAAACTCAGATAATCATACATATTTTTACCAGAGCAGTTGTTGGTTTATGTTAGTTATGCTAGTCTTCATTTTAATAAAGTTAAACATTCATAGATTTACATGTGTTTCCATTTCTGTGAATATGAATTGATGTGAAGCGGTAATCTGTGTGTTGCTGTAGATCCCAAAGGTAGGGTGGATTACATCATTTTGTAACAAGGAAGAAATGGGTACAAACCAGCATTCCCATTTTCCTGCGGATATGGATTCTAAATCTGCAATTTCAGCAGTATGTCCTAGTCATTAGCTTGGATGCATCCGAGTTGATCCTCCATGCTTGGTGTGAAAAAGGGAAGGTAAGGGGGGAGAAGGAAGGAAGGAACTGTTTAAAAGGATGACGATTAATTGGTTAATTAATATGGGCGGCACTTCCTGATTCACAATTCCCGAAACTCGTAAATGAAACAACCCCCAATGAACGACAACTTGATGCTGGTGTCAGACGGGGGTAGATTCCAAAAATGTCCCAAAAAGTAGAGCCCCCCCCCCAAAATAATAGCCTTTTTTTTAATTGCTGATGTTGTTGAAATTTAATACCCATAGCCCAAGTACAAGTTTACTTCCGTGAGGCCAGTGGCTTGCAACACCTCCAAACCATTCATCAGAAACCTATACTGCAGCCATAGTTTTCTGTGGTCTATGGTGTTCCTTTGGAATATTTCTAGGCAACCTGTAAGTTTTGGATTCCCAAATGCTTGGGAATATTTTTCACAAATGAATCAAATAAGCACTAAACTAAATATTAGACGTAGGACATTTGTATGCCTTGTCTAGCTGTGTGACTTTACATCATAAAATCATAAGTGCACACATAAATAATGTGTTACACAAGTCATCCACTCTGGGAAACAATATGTGATGAAGCCTCTCTTGATTGAATTTGCAGGCATTTAAACTGTCAAGGAACCTGTTACCAAGCCCTGACTCCGGCTTCTTCATAAACAGCTTTTAACCATCCCTCTTGTAAAACCCTAACATAAGTGCCTAGCCTTCTAGCCACGTTCATTCTCACTAGCAAACACTTCTCTTCTTCTAAAAACCTTGAACCTTGAAATAACATTTGCACCTCAGATTTCAGTCTTCTCCTTTTTTCAGATTCAAGCCATTTTAGGAAACATCAATACAATCTTTGTCGAGAAACTGCTGGCCCTTGATACACTTTAAAATGAAAAGTGGAGGCCTGAGACATCAACTAATGAATAGCTCAATATTTGTATTTCTCATGTTTTTAAGATTGTTATAGACGAAGTTTACAATCTACTAGACGCCAACATAACCTCTAAGATCAACAAGCATGGTAACATTTCCACGGATCACACCCCAGGTTTACACCTCTCATACTGTGAGAAATAACTGACACCTTTATATTTGTCAGGCTTTGATGGAATAAGTCTCTACATACATTAAATTTAAACAATACGGAGTCATCGCCAAGTGTCAGATAAATGCTACAGGAGCTTTTGTAGGAGAAAAGTAAATTCCTCCATCCATCACTGGGTTTTGTTGGTACCAATTCTTCCATTTATTTCAATCACACTGTAAAAGAAGGGGCAGACGCCGGACAGGTTGCCAGATATCTGAATTATTCATAATCCTTTCCTACTACCTTCAAAGGACTTGGGTGACTCCATCAAAGGTATTTGGACAATAGCCACATTCTGTGTTTACAGACATTCAGATCTTTCCAGCTAATGCAAAAGATGTATTTTTGTAAAAAGATATAAGATGTAATAAGGTGTAATATTAAAGATATTAATTTAAGCAAAAAAACTATTTAATCAGAAAACAAAAAAGATGTTATGGAATTCTTTTTTCCACTCACATACTTAAACCTGATGCATGAATTATTGTTTCACACTGCTGAAATCTATGGATGTTTCTTAAAATGGTCGGAAATCACTAGAAAGAAAATCTCTGGTGGGTATAAACGATAACTTTTCATAGGACGGATGTGGTCTGTGCTTATAAAGTTGGAAGCAGGGGAAGCTTGGAAGATGGAAAATGAATGGAAACAAAGTTTGATCGGTTTATATTGGTGTGGGATTTTTTTAGCTTGCATAGATGGCATGCCTTAGTCACTCCTCCCGAAATTTGTTATAAAAGCATCACTTATTGTCATCAATAAACAAAATGCAGTGAATGACTAAAAGATAAACCTAAAGTAAATCAGTATTTGGTGTGATGCAAATTTGTTTTAAAAAATTCTTCTTGTGCACCGTTTTTGAAGGAAATCTACTGGTAAGTTGTTCCAAACTACCAAACTCTTCCACAGATCTTCTGTCGATGTGGGCTTTCTTATATTCTCCTGTCTCTTCATATAATCCCAGAAGAAAAAAAAATCTGGGCTCATTTTTCATAATGGTCATTAAAAGAATAAACTGAGTTAAAAAATAATTTCGAGACATAGGCGATAGTTTTGCATACAGTTTTAAAACTGTATCTATATCATGCTTTCAAGAGTTTACTTATTATAATCCATCTATTGCACTGTTCTCCCAGGTGCAGATATCAGTGTTTATCAGTTTAAAGACATGCTCTAACAGACTTAAATTAAATTAAACTAAATAAACATTAACCGACAGCTAATTAACTTGATCTCATGTTAGCTTATCTCTACTGTCACATGGACATGCAAATGAGTAAAGAAGCTAAACATAATGAGCCACACAAGGGTGGGGTGAGGGGGGGGGTGTAACAACAAAAATCCAATAGAGGGACCCCTACAGTAATACATACAAACAATCTATACGATGTAAATACCCCATGTAAGCAAAATAATCACAACAACATTATAACCTTTTAACAACATTCACACATTATACAGAATTGTACCCATAATGCCCAGCAAAAAAAGTAAAATATGTGAAAAAAAAGCCCAATACAATAGGTAGCAGTTTTCTCAGTGGTAGGTAGTTTGGTAGTTTTTTTATTTATAATGTGCTGAATAAAATTGGGTTTTTGTGACGGGACAGTTCAAACTTGGGTGAATCCTTCATCCAAACTGAACTAAGCTTTGATGTTTGTACATATAAAATAGAAACATTCAAAAAATTAATACTTTAAATAAAAAAAAGACAATTGCAAGTGCTGAATCAACAGAATGTGCTGAAACTACAAAATTGAATCATTTAAATTTAATGAGGGTTTAATGGTCTCCTGGGGGTGCTGGCGTTCCCGGTGGGATGCTCCGGCTCGGGAGTCCGGGGCCCCGGTCCTGTCGAGCCACGGGGGGTGGAATGGCCCACCGGGTCACTTCGGTCTGGTTGCGGAGCCGTTTCTGTGTCGGACCTTGCAGCGCACTTGGGCATAGAGGAGTGATACATGGGAAGTTGGTCGGCCACTTGTGGGTTGGGTTTGCTGTCTCTAGGCACTGCGTGCTGCAATCGCTTGTTTGTTTGATGTCTGCGGGTCCTCGTTCGAGGCAGATCGGGTCAGTGTGTGTGGTTCGTCCAGCTGAATATACAAACTGCAAGAACTGTTCTGCATGAACTATAACAAACGGACATGGTTTGTCTTGGTAGATGCTCCGTATACATGTGTGTTGTGTAAAAACGACAAATGGGACAAAAAAAACTGTAACTAGGACTTGTGTGTTATGTTCAGGTAGGTATTTATTTATTATATTTTTATTTATTTACTTTTTTTTCCCTCTTCTTTTCTTTCTTTTTCACTTGTGCCCCTTTCCCCCTCACCTTTCCCCAACCCTTTATCCACTACCCCTTTCAGTCCAACGCCGTCTTGTCCTGATGTAAACTGACTCGCGAGAACCACAACTAATAAATATTTACATACATTCAGTGCTCCAATCCAGAGGAGAAAACACCACACCAGGTGTTTTACTCCCCTGGAGAAAGTAAAACTGTCCAACTCAGCAAAGCATTTACTCTCCCATGTGATGGCTTTTGAGCAGGACAGGACAAGGTAAAAAATAATAATAATAAATTTAATGAGGGTTCCTAGAACACATCGATGATGCAAACAACCACATAAAAAAGAATGATAAGAAAGAACTTACTGAAATAGATGTTTTTGTTTCGTTTTCCTGGCAACCTTTTTACATTTTGGAAGCGTTCTATGTGAGATTCTAGAACTTTGATAATTGAGCTACAAAGCGTAGAAAACAAATTGTGTTAAGTGAAGGAATTTGTCATTTCTTAAGAATCTAAAGAAGGCTGACACAACATTGGGCAAGTTTTTCATATGATATTTTGAGTTGGCCACATCTTGTACCTGAGTTGGCTTCTCGTCTTGTGTCCTTTAAACACTTTGCACAAATGGTATACTGGCCGTTCTGTATAATGCCAGTTCTGCTTAATGTTTAATGGGTATTTATTAAAAGGGAGTATAGCTCTGGAGCGGGAATCAGACCAAAAGCTTCTCGTCTTGTCACTTTTCACACTTGACAAGAATGCTACTCGACTTTCTGTATAATGCCCAGGAATTGCATTAATAACCTAAGCAAAGCATAAAATAACACCCAAAAACCCTCACGCATTGTATAAGCTGTTTGCCAGAGCCTATTAATAGCATCCTAGCGGTACATACATACCCATGCCATTGTATATTTTACCACAAAGTGATTAACTTTTCTATAGAACCAATTGATCTTTACTGACTGTATCATAATAAAAAACATTTTTAGAAATCTATTTGAATAACGTCCACTCACCACCTTAAGTTTGAGCTCCATGTTGAGAACCCCTCCACTATCCAGAACTGGCATTAGGTTGATTGCGAATATCGCTGCCCGATCTGGGGGGATGGAAATGTTGGGTCCAAAGAAGATGTAAAAATGAACCGAAAAAGTGTCCAGTTCATTGCGCAACGTTGGCCGTATGGGCCAGCACTTATTTGTGTCAGCGGAGGGAGCTAAGTAAGTGATGCTGTCTTCAGCCGTTAACAGAGATGCCTGATCTGACGCATTCCAGGGCATGTTAGGCAAGCTGGCAGCAGGAAGGGTTTCAGTTAGAGAGAAACTCATGGCAGTGCCAAATGACTGGGGCATGTTCATTGCCGAGGAGCCCTTGGAGACACCGGACTTGGAACAGTCTGCAGAGGAAAAAAATGAAAGAAGATGGTTAAACTGGGGCCACATTTTCTGCAACTTGCTAAAGGTGAAACTAGTTACAGGAGAAAAAGAACGAGATAAAGATTTCTTGAACTCTGACTTATTCCTTGAATGAAGCTGACAGCTCCAAATTTCTGCTCGGGTTACTCTGAAACTAAAAGCATACTCCGTCATCCCCATCTCTGCGTGCTTCTTCTAACAAGAATTCCAGGAGAGGAGTACAGTAGGTTTTCTCTGCTTTATGCAGATGCTTAGATGTCTGCGGCAAGATGACAGAGCAGATGATTGCTGAAAGCCGTAGTCTCATTGAAATGATCTAAGTGAGGTGTGTGTTGGGTTTTATACAGAGTAGACAAGAGAGTATCTATTTCATTCTGTTTCTTTCCCCCAAGCCTTTCCGCCTCAAACAAAAACCACTTCAAAACCGTGTATATGGTGTTTGAGGTGTTTATTTAAATATTGACAGATTTTTGGCATCAAACTACCTATCCCCGCGTGCATTAAACAAAGGCTGTGGTTGTTCCTAACATCTTTTAATTGCTGGCTTTGTTGTAACATGATGCTTAGTAAATGAGTTGGTGTTCAACATGTTTGATTAAATGTAAATTAGCAAAACAATGCTGGCGAACCAATACAGCTAATTGTCATGAGGACAATAAGGACATTCTCCACACATCTCTGTGTTTCCTGATTGTACAATTTTACTCAAAAAGATTTCTCTCTATAAAGCCTCAAATCAGTCAAATGCAATTAGAAGTAGGTTTATCATTAAAATTCCAGAAATGTTTTACCAACAGGATACAGTGTTTATTTCATGTCTAGCCTCCAACCTACAGAGCACTGGCTAAACTATCAATTTTTAAAAAAGTGTTATAGAAGTGAAACTTTCTCCAGATGTTAGTTAACAAGCTTTGCAATCAGTGAATGCAAGGAAATCAAACCACAGACGTTCATTAAAGGTGTCAAAAACTGTTATGCAGATGCTTCAAAGCAGCTTTACAGAAGGAGGAGCCTAATATATTAGTTCTAGTATGAGCAGGTTTTGTGGAAAGAATGGTTATACGTTTTTTGGCTATAGTTAAACAGTATTTAAATGAAGTTTAAGGGTGCAATAATGACAGTGTTTTTTTACAATCATTTAGATCCAGGTCACATGTTTTAGCATATTTAATTAGCCTAGAGCCCATGTTTTATACCGGAGCACCTGGAGGAAAAACCCACACTAGCAATTCCAATTCATGTGGGGAGCTACATGGGGAGGCGACTATATACAGATAGGCGTGGTGGCCTCACAAAGGGAAATCAGGCCAGGTAAACCTATGGTTAGTCCCTTCATCTACAGTAGTGGAAGGTTATAAAAAGTTGTAAAATTCATGAAATCAGCAGTTCATACTAGCCCCAGCTAGCACTAGAGATACACAAATAAGCTTCAAAACATTCAATTGTAACAAGCAGATGAGAGTCTTTTTTAATGCTCAATTTGCAAAAATCTAATTAAGTGTATATAATAATAACTATTTTGTCATTGAAAATTTTGTACAAATGCTCTATGACCATCATCAACAGGGAAACCTTGAAAAGAACAAAAAAGACTAAGTGTTTGTGTTCTTCTAGATCCACATATTGGAAAACAAGTTTTTCCACTGTTTCTCACATGGGGATAAATGGCAGGCTTTGGGGCATTCACGATTTATGACAATAGCTTGTAACCTGCTTTCTCAACATTCCCACAACACTTTAGCATGTATTTTACCAGGAATACTATTATAGTAATTGGCGACAAAAGCAATGATAGATTGAAGATCACAATTGAAGCAAAGAGAGCACATTTTAGAGCTTGTGCTTGAACATGGCATCTAGTTCAAAATGAGGTTGTCAAATTGTATGCCCTTCATAACCTGCTCGACCACAAGCCCTGCAGTACACAGACAGATCAGACTGAGAAAATCTCATGTCAGAGCTAGATTCGGAAACCCTGATTCATTCTCAAGCACACAGATAGACGTAGCACACAGATAGACGTAGAGATAATGTTAGAGGATTTTTTTTGACAAATGCAACAAATTGGCTTTCCTGGAAGAAGTATGTAATGCCGTGCATATTTGTGTTTGCAAAAACATCTAAACAAAGTTTCAGTTTAATTGATTATGCTGAAGCTAGATCAGTTGTCACACTAATTCATTCATTCATTCCCTTTTTGGGGTCACATGGGTCTACCGGTGACTATCTCCAGCGAACACAGTGGGTGAGGCCTGGACAGGTCGCCAGTCCATTGCAGGGCAATAATAACTCACACTTATACATGTAAGGGGAATTTAGATTATTAAATTTACCTAAACGTTTTTGGGATTGTGGGGGAAACCGGATTACCCGGAGGAAACCCACACAAGCACGGGGAGAACTCCTTTCAGGAAGGTCCTTTCAGAAATCTTTTAACTGGAAGGCCACAGTGCTACCCACTGCACTACTGTTCCACCGTCACTGTTCCATTCATATTAGGTCATCATAAAAAAATAAAACTGTAGAAGTGTACAAGGAAATATTCAAATAATCTAGTAGAAGAAATTGAAAATATTTCAAAAATCCAAAATATGCAAATTGATGCAAAGTCCACATTGAGAGGCAAAACAAGACTTTTTGAGACTTTATTTCTGTTATCAGCTGTTACAAATTTCCTTCATCTGTTCCTCATTTCCCCCTGATTAGCTCTCTTATTTATTCTTCTACCCTTTACTTGGTTATCCTTTGTTCATGCCAGTGTATTGTTTGTTTATATTGATATCCTCCAGATTTCAATTTGAGTTTACTTCTGACTCTGTAACCTCACACCCTATAACCATTGCCTTATACCATTAACGAGCATTTGATAGAACACTAGATAAACAATTCTAGCTTGAGCTGGCTTTTGAATATTCAGACCCTTGTAAAATTTGGTCCAATGCTTGTGACAATTGTTTATTTGTTTGGTTTAAAGCTTCATCATTAAATCTGGAAAAATAATATGGACATTAAAGTTTTTTTCATATAACTATCAGCAGCACCCTTATGAACTGCTGATATATGTATGCATGTGAGCATTTTTCTTAATATCAGGTAAATATATACAATATAAATAAAATCAATAGAAAATGGATGAGTTATGGTGACAGTAGACGTCGCTTAACCTGTCTTAAGATTGCGGCTGCTTTGACGAATTGGTCGAATGATAACAGCGTTTCATGGGGTATCTACATATAGATAATAAAATGAACATTTTATTACTAAGTGGAAGTAAGAGGCACTATTTATCTAAATGTTTATCTATTCTTTGTTATTCTAAAACATTTAATCTCCATCTTAATTCCTGACTATGTTATTTTACAGAGCACTTTCTGTCTGGATCCTCTAAGTATACCAGCTCCAACTCATGGCCGTGCCAGTTGCTGCTGTACCTTGGGCTAAGATTTGTTATATCCTCTGTCAAGTGTCCAGTGATTTATCTCCGCTGCTAGAAGGATTGGCTTTTCGTCTTCTCCAACTCTGCTATATGAACCTTGTGCTTGTGGATTGTTATGGACTGTGTATATTTTTGTTTTTCTCCAAACTTTTAAACTTCTTTTTGCAGCTATTTAAAAAAATGTAAGAACTTTTTTTATATATAAATACTTCTCATGCTGAAATAAAAAAAAATACTAGATACTTTCAAACTTTTACTTGAGTAGAATTAACTTAGTGAATAACTTTTACTCAAGTAATTTTCTAGTAGAGTAACTGTACTTTTACTCAAGTACCACTTTCCACTACTTTATACAACACTGGTCAACTGTCTTGGCCGAACATATGTCTGTGGCCGAGCCACTGTGTTGTTTGATTCACGAGCAGAGCGCCATGTTTCTTGTTAGATTGTTTAGTAATGTCCACTTGTTAAAAATTTATCAAAACATTCATGTCACATGCACTTAGTTTCTTTCCTTCTCCATGTTTTATTGATGGCTCTTTTTTTGCTGGTTTATCATCGATATGGGGTCTATTTCATATCTATTGATCTCCGGCTCTTCATTATGTTCTTATTAATTCTTGTTTAACTTAGCTTATACTCCAAAAAGATTTATTTACATGCAAATTATTTCAGACTCCATTGTAAAATCAAATCAATCAATTAATCAATCTCTCTGTCTATTAAAACTTTGTAGACAAACTTTGAGTGACAATTTCAAAATAAAACTTAAAACTAAAGACTGATCCATGAACCCATCCACTTTGGATGTGAATATATTCAGAACTTGACTTCCCTTAGAGCAAGTAAGATCAAAGTTCCACTTCTTTACTAGTGCTTATGGTTAATGCAGTCTCAGTTTGACAAACGCACTGCTTGTATAAAGAATATGCTCAAAAATAACTAAAGTGAGCGGAGAAGTGGGGATTACAGTCTAAAAGCATAACACAGCACTGAGACATAAGATTATTTAAATATTTTGATGTTTTAATCTAGCAATGCTTTATGCACAAGAAAGAAATGTTGCGCCGAATGGCTTGTTTGCGTTGTGACCATTGCTGCTGATGACCTTACATACCGTACTTTTTTATAAGTGGGTTCATGGAATATCCTTCTTGCTATCCCCGGGGTTTGAACCCACAATCTAACCACTAAAGTTTTTTTAGGCATAATTGTTTTAAAATGCCATTATTTAAAACTGATGAAAATCAACGTTGTTTTCTTTCAGTCATGTTAATTTTATCGTGTAACAATATTTGACAATTGCAAACTCAAAAACAATCATAGATCACTGAAGCGTGATCTACGGCAGAAAGTTTGCGTGATGGGGCAAAAGGGCGACCATTCTCTTATGCTGACCCGTTGAAATGACCCCATTCTCTTGTAAAGGAATGGACATTTCTGCCACTGTTGTCTGCTGTGCTATTGTCTCATGTTTTTCTTTCTTCGTCTCTCTCACAACAGTGGCCAGCAATAAAGCCGTCTGTGCATCTGCTGTTTTCTAATGAAAGTGTGCTGTGTTGTATATCGATTCCAATGCAGTTTGAAAAGAGTGAATAGAGTCGCTGAGATTATCCACACTATAATATATCTGTTAATGAGGAAACAGATTGCTGGGCTGCAAACCTACCTATCCTCAGTTCTTCATTTCCCATTTACTGTCCATAGATCCTGCAGTGAATTTATTCACCAGTTTGACCAGTTTCATCCATTTACCTGGTAAATAATCAAACACTCTGTTTATCCATTATTCCATCCATCAATTGTTTCATCTTGTGGCCACCCATTCCACTGTTCAATCCATGTTTAAACTCATCCATCCTAACATCTATTGTTTCCTCCATTCTTCAATCAATCCATCCATCCCCAAATACATAGTTTCCACCAGATTTTAACCCATCAACCCCAACATCCATAGTTTCCTCCAGATTTCAACACCAACATCCATGGTTTCCTTCAGATTTCAACCAATCCACCCCAACATCCATAGTTTCCTCCAGATTTCAACCCATCCACCCCAACATCCATAGTTTCCACCAGATTTTAACCCATCCACCCCAACATCCATAGTTTCCTCCAGATTTCAACCCATCCACCCCAACATCCATAGTTTCCTCCAGATTTCAACCCATCCACCCCAACATCCATAGTTTCCTCCAGATTTTAACCCATCAACCCCAACATCCATAGTTTCCTCCCGATTTCAACCCATCCACCCCAATATCCATAGTTTCCTCCAGATTTTAACCCATCAACCCCAATATCCATAGTTTCCTCCAGATTTTAACCCATCAACCCCAACATCCATAGTTTCCTTTAGATTTTAACCCATCAACCCCAACATCCATAGTTTCCTCCCGATTTCAACCCATCCACCCCAATATCCATAGTTTCCTCCAGATTTTAACCCATCAACCCCAATATCCATAGTTTCCTCCAGATTTTAACCCATCAACCCCAACATCCATAGTTTCCTTCAGATTTCAACCCATTTCTTTCTGGAGGCTGGACCCAGAGGTCATAAGTTCATCTCAATCAAAATCTAGTTTATTGAAATAAACATTTGAAAAGCATTAATATTTCAACTAACTCAACATCGTCTTTTCATAAAGCATTAAAAGAAAGACTTTCATTTGACTCCAACAGCGGTTTGAACGAGAATGAGAGCACTGGACATTTCAGATGTGGGTGGATAATGAACATTCCTCGAGCACAGGTTCCTCATTCCAGAGACAGTAGCACTCCAACAATGAGGCAATGACACTCACGATTGTACTATAAAAATTATACTGAATCTGCTGTTCAAGGTCCTCTTCTACTGGAGGTCAAGTAAAAGCAAGAGAAGAGTGGAAATAACTCCCGCTGTATTGCTATGGAAACCATTCTGTGAGAAGGGAAAGGTTGAAAAGAGCATTTTGAACGCACAGATGCTTTTCGCTAGTCGCAGAGAATGAATAGATGCTACTTTTCTTTGAGTGCTATTCATTCCTCAGCAAATACAGTACAAACTGTACTTTAAACACAATTGAAGATGAAATTATCAGAAGTCTGAATCACTATAGGGATGCAGTTAAAACAAAAATATAAAAAATTTTCGAACAAATACAGTTAATGGTTTCAGGGCTCTGTTCGAACAATTGTTTTAAATATATAAATGGAAGCATTAAATCACACAAAATACCAACTTATTTTAAATTAATAGTATCTATTTTCAAAGACAATCTGTAGAGCATTGGAAGGAGTATATTATATATATATATATAT
>SRMA01025235.1:0-142081 GCA_007224835.1 Danionella cerebrum | reverse complement strand
TATATATATATACCGGTATATATAGAATTATAGAGGAACATTGTGTTGGATCAGTTATAAACAGAAAACAATACAGCTCTGCTATGTTTGACACTGTGTAGAACTTACAGGATAATTTCACACAAATGTGAGAAAGTAGAGATACTTGTTAATGAGAACTCTCACATTTTCTATGAAAGTTAAAAAAGGACAGGTGGCGTATCAATAGCTTTGGGCATGACACTTCCAGTACGACTGAAGCTCCCTTTATTTCAAGGGTAGAGTATGAAAAGCCCTTGCCCCAGGGTTGACGTTTTCTGAAGAAGTCCTGTGTCCAATCTTTAAAAAAATCTTGTTCTTGGCAGAAAAAGAGAACAAAACTTTCCTATTCCACTGATTGTTCAACATCCAACACCATCACTTCAAAGAGCACTTCAGCATTTCGAGAAGTCTGAGCTACAAGGTGAATTAGAAAGCTGTTTTGAAACATCAACCCAATGTGCATGCACACATAAAAATCTGCTGATGAAAAGAGACATTCAAGATTAAAGTGGAACAAAAACACATGCTTTCAGGATTTGAAGAATAGATGCAACAGTAATGAGCTACTTTCTGACAAACTCATGACAATGCTCCAACTGTCAGGGATTCACTATCATTCGCAGTCCCTTTCACAGGAGCACCAGTCATTCCCTGTCAAACCTGAACACCATCACACTAACTACCCGAGCAGTCAGAGTTCTAATAACCACCCAGACCCACTGCCACCTGCCATATATAGTCACTTCTCTCAATGATTCACTGTCTGTTCTACTGTTTCAAATGGATGCTTTAGAGCAGGGGTGTCAAACTCTGTTCTTGGAGGGCCACAGTCCTGCACAGTTTAGTTCCAACCTCAACAAAACACACCTGATGCACCTTGTTAGGTCCTTCAGGGTGTTTGTAAGCTTCAGGTCTGGCCTCCAGGACCTGCTTTACAGACTTTGAGTAACTTCTGCTCACTTCCTTCCATCAAACAATGCTGTTCTCCTATGCATTTTATCTACTGATCAACTTAGTGAACGCTGTTTCTAACTCACCATTTCCAACTTACTTGAGGTTCTAATTTAACAACTCTGGTTCTTGTCAGGGATTCCCATAAATAAACCAAGCACCAGTTTTCTGAGATGTTCATCTCTGATCTCTCTGCAGCCTGAAACTAACCAGGTTCTTCCAGGCACTTACTAAATGTACCACCATAAATGTCTACCATAAAATATTGTAGCGTTTGGCTACAATTTGACTGAAGTTTTTTTCCTTGTTTCACTTTCAAGTTAAATAGTGTTTCTTTTCAGAATAAGCAACAGAATTTCAAAATGTTAAACACACAGCTAAATAGTACTCCAGATCAATGTGTTTCTTGTTGAGAATATTAGAACGTATACAACAATGGCATCGCTCGTGGAGCTAAAAGTACAGTTAATTTGCCAGACAAAGAGTATTGTGAATGTTTATCCTTACAGATAGGTTAATGCCCTTCATTTTATAGTCTTTGACAAAGTTGAGCAGTGCCAACATGGGCCCAGGAGTGGCTTGTTGTTTCTAAGTTTCTTCACATCCAAAGAGCATGGTTTTAAAGGAAACACAGTGGTGTTAAAAGTCCTGACGGCTGGCGAAAACGGCTGCCATTAACTAAAGCAAACAACAAACAGTTGGGTATGTAACTGCCCCATTCTGAGCTAATTGAATCTTCTGAATGTACAAATAAGAAGACACAATAGTAGATCAAATTAAGAATGGTAGAAACTGAGATTAAAAAGGTAAAAACCTGGCAAAGGAGAGGTCAGTTAGAAGGCAAATTTGAATGGAAATTGTACATTGCAGCTGCGGTGGACTGGCGACCGGTTGGCAAATGAATGAATGTATATTGCAGTACTACGAACTGTTCAAATACACTCACCCAGTAATCTTTACCAAACTAGTGAATGGATGATATTAAGTATATTACTAAGTAAATATACATATATTCAAAGCCCTCACTGGAAAAAAAACAAGTCACATGCAGTAAGAAAATACCCATTCCTGCTTCCTTCGAATGTGCTGCTTTCACTATCTCTCAGCTCCCATAAGATCCACAAATACACTGATGTGATCCGCTAAGACAGAGAGGTGAACACAGAGGGCTCTGTCTTTCGGAAGCCGACACAATTCGTTTCACTGTAGGCGTCTTCTTGACAACACTACTTACAGAGATTTCAATGCCGGACAAAAAGGCAATCTTCCCAGTGTGGCTTGGTCGTCTAAAGGGATGAAAAGCTCTTCTATACGTCTGACCGTTATCTCAGAACCATGTAAACAAGGTCATCTTCCATCTACTAAGATGGATAGGGTTATTATTAAATATTGTTGCGCTCTAATGCAGGATGTCTGTCTGCAGAGAGTGGCTTTAAACTTTAATGCACGAGGTGTTCAGGCACAAAGAGATAAAAGTTTGCCAAGAATATTTGGAGCAGATGCATCTCCTTCGTCTACTGTCTGACACAATGTTACTCACGGAATATTCACAACGTACTATAACTTTTGGTGGGATTCGCTGAAATCTAAGCTCTCGATGATGTCTATTTCGTCACAAGTGCAACACTTTTCATGCTGATCATGATCAAGTGGAAAATGAAGCATACTCTAAACCCTTTTTAATTGGCTCTTTGATTCCACACAGTCTTGATGATGACGGGTCAACAAGCGTTACGTTTTTCATGCGATGTGGAATCCTGCAGAGATGCTATTGTTTCTGTTTAGTCTTTTTTCTTTTGCCCATTATAATTACTTTGTTTTCTGCATTTAAATCTCACCCACGCAAACCCAGAACAATAAACGGCAAGAGAGACAGTGTCAAACAGAGGCTTATCAGCTTTCAGCACATGTGCTTTCCTGTATAGTCAACTTTCTGCTCTCCTCTAAATGAAATGCCCTCCTTTTTGTGTTCATGGCATGAGTGATTTTCTTGTACAGCACTCTGGCCAATGAATATTTAATTAAAGAGTGAAAGGCCATTGTTCCAACTGATTTATATGTTCCGTCTTTCTTTCAATGAGTTAAACTAAACATCCACATTTTTCAGCATGGATAGGAAACTATTTTAATATGTATTTGAATAGAAATATTAAAGCAATGAAAAGAAAAGATCTAATTAAACGTTATATTTTTGGAATAGTTATATTTAAGCTTTTAATGAAGGAAATTATTTATTATTCATGCTGAAAATTAAGAAAACCATACAAACGTTGGTCCACAGGTTGTTTGGTTCAGTTGTTGTTGTGTATCAGGCTCAATTTACTAAAGTCAAATGTCACTAATCAGAGTCACGAGTCAAAGATATGCTCCAATTATCTTCATTAATTAGTGACATTTGACTTTAGTAAATTGAGCCTGATACACAACAATATTTTTATTTAAACATTAACTCTTTGTCATGTGGAAAATGTGTAATACTATTCTTGAACGTCTCAGTGGAAAGTGACACTTGATTAAAATTGTGACCATAATAATGTGGAGAAATTCTGCTGCAGTCACATCATATAAAATATCTTACCACTGACTCCTTCTTTTCCTCACCTTCTTCCGAGTAGTGTAAACAGGGATGGCCAGACATAGTCTCTTCAGCATGCCATAGGTCCATAGGCCTTCTTTTTTCCAGTGGGTCATTTTTGGAACACCTCCTCAGGGAGGCGTTCAAACATATGCCTGAGCCACCTCAGCTGACTTCTCTCAATGTGGAGGAGCAGCTGCTCTGCTCTGAGCTCCTCACTCTGAAAGCCCATACACAAAATGCAAAGTTTCATGCGACAGCATGCCTTGATGACCATGGACGCCAAAGGGAAATCACACATCTGACCGAACGAGTGGTGCTAACGAAAAGAGTCATATCCGATCCATTTTTCGCAAGGAGAATGACCAACGAAAGTTGGGTGTAAAAGCACCGTTCGGTGGTGCTCATCTCACATTTTCTTAGTGACCTCCTCACAAATCCTCTCTTTTCTTCACATTTTTGTCAAACAGCTTCCTGTGATCAGCCACCTACATAATAAACAGATTTTTAACTTTGATTTCTTCTCTGTCATCAGCTGTGTCTCGCAGCCTTGCCAGTCTCCAGAGACTACGGCTTGGAGGCTGCATCAACCATTGGTAAATGGGACCCTCTTCTTCTTCTGTTTTATTTTTTTGTAAGTTTGCAGCCTTGCTTATGGTGCACTAGCGCAACCAGATGGATCCGTAGGACAAGTAATTGTAAATGTAATATTTTTCTTAAAGTGATTCTTTTAAGATTTGAATTTCATTTTTGTGTCTTTGAGAAGATATTGGTTCTAGGTCAGTGGAATACCCAAAAGCTGGGTTTTCTCCTCGTCCAAAAACCCTTTAGGTGAACTGAAGACTATAAATTCCCGTCAGCAATGAGATGTTGTGACCTTCTCAGGATTACCCCACCTTCAGAGTGATGTAAGATGGTGTTGAGCAGCCGCTGTGTATGTATTAAATGTATGTAATATATAGTTTTTTCTTCCTGAAAACAGTAATGTAATGTGAAAAGTTTTACATTCTTACTTAAGATGAAGATGTGTATTACAATTTACAAGTCAAAACCATTGACAACTTGTCAAGTAGAAAATGATGACAACAACTGATGTCAAACTATAAGAAACAGATATGGTGTGTGTGAATGCTGTTTAACAGGGACATCACTTCCTATTTAAAACAACCAAATGATGGCTTAAAGAAGCTGCACCAGAAATAAAATGCGCCATAAATTCCATAAAACAATTCATTTTATAAGATAAGTAGTTCCAGCTTTTTCAACCCAGATTGGTTCCTTGTTAAGGATTTCCAGGAAGCAATAGTTTACAAAACCGAATGCCTTGAGTTACAACCAAAGTCTTGCTTCACTTCACTAAATCACTGAGTAATTAAAGAAGTTATCGTAAGCCATATCAAGGTATTGACTTGCTGACCATGAGACTTTTCCTTCATTAAAAAGGGGCTAAAGAAAATTACTCCATCAATCCTGTCAATTGTTTGTTGCTATTCCCAAAGGTGGAAGTGGCAATCCTTGATCTTATATTAGGTTTTATTTAGTGGGGGCCAATGATTTAAACACTTGCTCTATAATTGATTGTATAATTGCTTGTACAAAATGTAAGACACAAAGTCAAATCATTTAAAGTCAAATATGAGTATTTAAGTAATACATTTGAGTATTTAAGTAATACATACATTTATTGCACAGTGGTTTGACTGATTTGTCAGTCATCAAAAAAATAGGTGAGAAAAGGTTATTGTGTTTTGTTTTTTTAACACCAAAGGTTTTATAGAAATTCACATTTAAACATCTTTGTTTGAAATAATTTTTTCATTTATTCATCATTATTTTTCTTCAAGGTTTAGTAAGCTTTTGATTGAAATTACATGTACACAATATGTTTTCCTCATAGCTAAATACACAAATAAGTGGTCAAAGTAAAAGTAGTGCTAATAATAATAATAATAATAATAATAATAATAATAATAATAATAATAATGACGAATTTATTTTCAAGAAAAACATGTTGGTTGTGAAAAATCTTAACTTAAGTAACATTGTTTTAAAGAAAGCGTGTTAGATGACCAGATAATTTTCTCTTGAAAAATAATGTCTCCTACTGATGGACTTGTTGATGGAGACGAAAAGCTGCATAGCCATTACTGGAATAATAAACAACCAACTTGACATTTTCAAAAACAGTGGTATGCCATCTACGTAATTATTCAAATGAAGAAATTGATTGCATGCTTCTGAGTCTGGTGTCTGTGAGGAAACAAACACTAAACCATTCAATCAGTGAGGGTTTGAGTGCCTCAGTTAAAAATTGTGGAGCTGCTGTAAAATTAGTTTTCATTGAAAGCGTTAAATTTAATTAGAAGAGACATTGTGAATAATAAGGTTAATCACACATACCAAGTTAATTAATGTCAATTAATTTTATTTCTGTTTGTTTCTCGTGTGGTCAAGCAAGACTGCACTGTAAAAAAAAAATAAAAAAGAAACTCTAAATTTCAAGACAACCAATTGCAATAGACTTTGAGATGAGGGTTTTGAAAAAAGATGACAAAAGATGAGTTTTTAGTTGAAAAGAGAGAATGAGAGAATGAGCTGCAAAGCTTATCTAATCATATTCCTCCAAAAGTTAGTTGCATAAATTTGGACAATGATTTTTCCTAGTAAATAATCTGATCCCTTTTACTTCATTTTCACAAATTAAAGATGTAGTTTAAGTAATCTGGTTAATTCCTCGCACTCCATAATCCATACCCCAGTCTTTCCCTTTTCATCAGAAACGATTTGAATAAAAATATAAGAATCCATTGCAATTTAAATTATTCAAATAACCTAACCACATGTTTTTGGGATTGTGGGGAAACTGGAGTACCCATGGGAAACCCAGGGAAGCAAACCCCTTCCAGGAAGGTCACCGGTGAGCCTTGAACTGACAACTTTTTAACTGGAAGACCTCAGTGCTACCCACTGTGTCACCATGCAGCCCAGTGTCACCATTGATATCTTTATATTGGAGGGGTCAAAATTTTACTAAAGTTTTAAATATGAGGGACAGAAAGGTTGTGAGTCATTTTTGAGGAAAACTCCTTTTGCCACCACTTTAAACAACTACACCAGCCACATTTTTAAGCGTTGTTCAGCATTTACTTGTTTGTTTCAGCACCAAAAAGCAAAAAATAAGATTAAGAACTGCAACAAAATCTGCTCTTAATGTAAGACAAAAAACAAAGATTTCCCAGTTTCAATCCCAAGCAGTCAGTAACATTAATTACTGAGACTAAACTTGAGAACAATGTAATCTCCAGTCAAGAAATGCATATCTTAATGCAAATGGCTGATAATAAATGAGTGCAAGAGCTCAAAATAATACACCAATGTCAGTGCAATATGTCTAAACAATGAATGCATTGTTTTGACAAAACCAGCCTCTGTAAAATCCCAGCTTTGAGTACAACAGGGAAAAGTAAAACTGATACTTATTTGCATGGGACATGTATTGTTGATTTGTTTGAGAGAATAATTCTTATACTTGGGTTAAGTTTGATAAACTACTTCCGACCCTACATTCATTACATTTCAGAACTTGTTTTTTAAATTCAAGATTATTTATTTCAATCTAAAAGTTGTTTTCCATGAATTTTGACATTGATCATTCGGTGAAAAGCTCTGTATGTTGTGATTAGGGATGTACAGAGACCGATACAGAGCTCATGTACCCGTACTTGTATTTATAAAAACACTCCGATACAAATACCCTGCGACGTCATTGACAGAACTTGTTTTTGACGATTCACCACTTTCAGATGTTGATAACGTGTGATATTGTCTCCTTGTTAACATTTTGGAATCAAAGAACGAGATTCCAAGTCCCCGCCATGTCACCGATGGGGTTTTACTGCAATTACTTGATGCAGCTGTTTTAAAAAGTAATTACTTGGAAAATTGTCACATGTCAAAAAATAGGTGTCGGAATCTGTATTGTCGATTACCAGAAAAAATATTGGTACTTGTAAAATTGGTATCGGTGCATCCCTAGGTGTAATCTTTTTTGGCCGTAGCCTTTGATTTTTTATTATTTTTCTTTAAACAGAAACGGAAAGTGATAGGAAATGAGGAAGAGAGAGAATGGGACGCGATGGGAAAGGCTCAAAGGCTCAGAATTCAAACCTGCACAACCACGCATATGTGTCGTAGCCCATTACCCGCTACGCCACGCCGCAGGACTGTATGTATCTGAAGGAAAAAAATCACCTCAGCCAAAAGAAAAGGCAATTTAGTTTCAAATACCAAATAAAATGTTTATTGACACATAATAAAATGGACAAAAGAGACTAAAAACTGTTTAAAATTTGTGTATTACCTTTTCTACTTAATGCAAATGTTGATATTTAGAAAACAATTAAGTCTGAATTTATTTTATTAACCATTGAAAAGCATTTTACACAATTTTGAGGATTAAATAATTATGTTTCTCCTTGTTTTACCCTATTTCTATATTTCATTGCTAACATAAGCCTCTGTCCTCTGTTATTTTTTCAGGCTCACCAGTCCTCAGTGATTACAGTTCTATGGGTAAATGTCCAAAAAGCTGATATATCAATGGCAGCAGTGCACTTTAAACTCGTCTCCCCTCATTATCTACCACCATGTCAACAAAAGCAGAAACATCTGTTTGTCTTTGTCCACAGTGCCTGATCTTTCAGCATACATCTATTGAATGCACCGTCTCAATGATTGCTGGCCTGATCCCCTGCTAACCAATGCTGACAGCTGCCAGTTCAGTGCAGATGCTGAAAGCGTAGAGTCTAATGTGTCCTGCTTCATCCTTTAAACACATTCAGCAATTACAGCAAATACATACAGTTCCATCTCTACCACTACACAGTGCCTTTAATCGCAGAATCTGGAACATTTTGCTTCGCATGCCCATTCCAGAGAATGTGAAAGCCAATAAAAATGCAATTCAACGTGTGAAATTGGTTTATAGCTCCATGAATGTGAAAATGCATGGATACTGGTTTGCAAATTACACCACAGTTTGCATTTAATGCTCTGTCCGAAGGTCAATATCTGAAACAACTTCAATATATGCATTGGTCATTTAGAATACAGTATGAGCACACATCCTTTCCAAATTTAAGCTATAATGCCTCTTTGTGACTTGTACACAACACAGTTCTCTTTAACTACTTTAGTTGTTTTCCATTTTGTTACGATGGTTTAATTATTAAAGTACAATGGTACATCGAGATACAAATGCTTCGAGTTATGAAATGTTTCAGACACAAAAGTTCTCGCGTAAAATATTGAGATGCGTAAAAAATTCCAAGATACGAAAAACAGCAACAGTTCTGCTTTATTATCCGAGTGTTAACTCTGACATTGCGCTGCGCTTCTGTCCTGGCGCTCCATTCTCCCATTGCAGACATTGCTAAAAGGGGGCTGATACACTATAAAATACTTTAAATCAGTTTTAAATCAAGCGAAACATTATATATAGATTACTAATAATGTGCTATAATAAATGTTAGAGTCAAGGAGTCAAGAAATAACGTTTATAACGTGGAAAGTGCTGTTCTGTAGCACAACTTACACTGTTGTTTCTGAGAGCAATTGCACGGATTATGCGTTTTGCATGCAAAACTTGCTTCGAGATGCGAAATGTTTGAGATACGAAAGTCACTGTACCACTTTATAATATGCCCAAAGGGAAAGCAGTAGTTTCATTCAGGGTGGAAAAGGGTCATTTCAGTGGTGGATTGTTAAAATTTTGGGTCGTTTGGCCATAAAAATAAACTGGTAATGCACTTTCATCAGCCTCAATTAAACCTCTTTCTATTTGATTGTTACCTTGGGGTTTTATTGGGAACTGTCAATTAAACATTTGAGCACATTTTTCTATATTGCGTTTCAATCTTCTCCATTAATGGTAGTCAAATTAGGACTCCCAAATTTGAAGGTTTACGCTCATCTATCAAGCTTCAGTTACAGCAAAAATATCTGGTTAGTTATTTTAAAACTGCTTTTGAAACCCTCAACTGTGATCTATTTCAATTTGGCCTGGTGGATGTCTCTCAAACAAAGAGCCCTCCCTGAAGTCAGAGCTCAGGAGTATTTAGCACAGTTAATGACACTTTTAATGTTGTGTTCCTAGAGAAAACATGGAAAATGGAATATTGAGTGAAGAAAACAAACTGCAAAACCATTTTTAATGGTTTTAATGCTATAAGCCCTAGACATGATTGAAATCTTAATATGTTCGCCAAAATATGCCTGTAAAAAATAATGATAACTTAAGAATAATCAGGTCTGCATCAAAACAATGTAAAACAGACATTTAACTATATCAATGTTTAAAAACATGAAATATCTGAAATTGACTCTAGTCATGTCGTATGTCGTTTGTCTATAACTGAGCTGTACAATGTCTGATTGGGATTAAAGTTGGCACGTGTGTTAAGAGAGGATGCCTATACACATTATTTCTGGAGCTGGCTTTATTGGGGCATTTGTCTTTATTAGGGCTGAAGCACTGAAGGTGCATAGAACCCTATTGTAATTGCTCAGAATATCATTGTTCAGTGGCTTTTGGTGCTCGAAAATTCACAGAATTCCGCACACGTCAGAACTGGTGAAAATTTATGACTGATTGGGGTGTTGAAACATAGCTAACGCATTTCAGCCAGCACACATGTGTAGGATACCAGGACTTAAATAAGTCAAATGGATTGTGTTTCCAAAATTGACTATTTTGCAAAAACCTATAAAAAAGGCCACTTTTGCTCATGTCATACTCCAAACTCCACCTTAAGATTTTATCTGTTAATCTTTAAACTCCATCAGTCTTATCTTATGGTATATGGGATGCTAAATTGGAAAGCTTTTGACTTTGTTAAACTTGTTGACCATTGAAAAACAACATTTCACCATAAACAGGAAGTAGCTATAACTGAGCCGTACAATGTCTGATTGGGATTAAACTTGGCACGTGTGTTAAGAGATGATGCCTATACACATTGTAATAGCAACTTACAATATCAGTTCTAACATCAGCATTTATCAGTGATACTGTACTTTTTCACCAATTTAGACATTTGTGAGTTCATTTTCACAATATACACAATAATGGAACAAAATTCATTCTCATTCATATCGCCACCTGGTGATCTGACGCTTTATTTTGTGGTTTTCATTATTTAGCTATTTATTCGTGAAATGTTAACAGTTTACTATTGAATACATCTCCTAAATGTATTCATAGGAGATGACACGCAGCCATGAATCTCCATGGCCATTGTTGAGGTTTTTCTTAAATAATTTGGCTGTTCAGAAATATATTATGTCTCTCTGATTGCGAACCATTTTAAAGTTTCTCACAGAAATCTCAGTTGAAAGTCTCTAATGTGTTTACAGGAGTTGAGCATATGGTTTTTGTTAACTGCTTGTGATGCAGTGTTATTGAAAAGGAATGCTACAAGGAATCACTTTTTAAAAGAAGTAATTAGTACATTTAGTGGAGTTTTTTGGTGGAGTAATGAGTGATGTCCAATGGCTTTCTTTTTTAAAACGAATTACCCTAACAACGGCATTCACAATAATGGCAATTAGGTACTTTTGGTGTTCCCTACTAGCAAAGTACACCAGTTCTGATTCAGATGTATTGTGTTTGATCTACTCAGAATATATTTTCTGCCTAAATCAATTACATGTGCAGGAAAAAAAAAATCTAAGCTTTTCTTTTTACAATTTGGCCATGTTTTGATCACTATTATGATCAGAGATATGTGAGACATGAGTATTTATCACTTGATCGCGTAAACTGTGAAATATTTTAGATGAAATTGAATCTGCAATAAGACCGAAATTGAATTTACTATAAATAAACATAAGTGTCATGAAAGCAATGATTCGGAAATGGATTCCACATACACAGCAACTCCCTCATGGTTCTTGTTGAGTTTAAACAATCTATTCACTCCATTAGGAACATGGAGAGAGCTGAATGCTGCAGAGAGAAAGCAAAGGAAGGACGTGTGAGAGAGATGGCAGGCAGCCAGTATTCAGTGTTCAGTGAAATTGATCAAGGTAAGGGGAGCTGGGATCAGAGTAATTGAATTATGGCTGACAGAAGCGCTGACCAAAACCTTCAGACACAGGTGATACTACAAGGTCATGTGATACAGGGTATGGACTGTCACAACTAGTGAAAAACAGCACAGAGGAGAAATGAAAGACAGCTTTAGATGACGGCTAATGGTTGGCTTGATTGCTGTGCTTTCAGGTCACTTTATAAAATACGCACTGATGATGGGTGAACACAGGTAAAGGGACAGCGAGAGCCGCGCTATCATCCATCATTAAATTACCACGCAAATTAAGATTTCTCTCTGCCATTTCATGTTAAATACTTGTTTAATTTGTAACAAAAAAACTATTAAACTGTGTAACTAATGTATGTTTTTGAAAGTAAAAGTGTGTGTCGCCAGACTGAGGAATCCATAACAGAAGATGGAAATTGCTGGGCTTAGAAACCCTTAATGGGATTACTGGGACATTATTGGCCCCACCCAAACAGTCACAAAAAAAAAACAATGTTTGTTTTGTAACTACACACACTAGCATTTAAATATTACAGAGAACTCTTAGCAAAATAAAAAAAAATGTCATGACTAAAGTAGCTGAAAAAAAAAAAATCTGCAGTTGGTGACTCACTCAAACACCATTTTAACCTGGTCTATAGGTTTAACTCCTGTATAAAGCAAATCAGATAAAGAGTTTAATTTCTGAAGGAGAGTAGAAAGTCTTGCAAAAATGCAAGATTACAAACAAAAGAACATTTAAAAGTAGTTTAAAAAAACAAACAACAACAAATAGTCAGAAGACAGAAATGACAGCCAGCCTCAGAATGTGACAGAACTGCAATGCAATAACACTCTGCTTGACAGGTTTTTCCTTTTACCGGCTCCTTACACAGATAATGCTCTCGGCAGGTACGCCATCTCATCACAGCCAATTGTTTCCCCTACAAGTGCTTTTTCTAAGCTGGTCTGAGACGGTTCAGCCTCATTGAACATCAATAGTTCTCTCCTTCATCCCCTCTAACCATGCCATCAGTGCCAACATCCCCTGACATCAAGGCTATAACAAAGGCAGGGGCTCTGTGCTGCACCACGGGATGAGCAGGAAAATGAGGAACAGATGAACAGTGAATCATCAAAAAAATGAGAGAACAAGCAAGATTTTACAGAAACTAAATGGACATTTTCTATCAAGGGCTTCATTTGAGGTAGACTTCAATTCTGACCTTGTAAATAAAAAAAAAAGTTTTAACATAAAGACGTTTAGCAGAAATTCACAATATATTTAAAAAATAAACCAATAGTACCATTTTGCTAAATAAAATCATAGTTGTCAACTTTTTTAAATTAATTTGAATTGGTTAGTGTATAATATGTTTCGCAATGTTTTGACGACACTTCCCATTGTACAGTAAAGACATTGGTTGAAATATACAGAAAAAAAATTAACCAACTAAAGTTTACAAATGCAAATGTTTCTCCTGGTTTGTTGGTTGAAACAGTCTGTAGGATTATCATCATAAACACGAGAGTAACCTGATGTTAGTGACTAATTGTGATTAGGTGTTGCATTAGACCAAAGAGCAAAAATAGCTGTCAAATATGTTAATTAATCTAGTGGTATAAAGAGTAGTAACAAGAAGTAAAGAAAGTAGAGTAAAAGCATCTGTTCTAAATATGACTTAAAGTACGAGTAAAAAGTAGCTCTTCTAAAACTACTCAAGAGTAGGAAGTATCACACTGATCAATTATTTCTTTCTATATCCTACCAATAACAATAAAGCTCACACCAGAGTCATTTGCTTAAGGGTGTTTGTAAACAAGATAGAAATAGAAGAGAGATAAAGAGAGAGAAATAAGGAAATGAGAGTGAGAGGGAGGAAAAAAAGAGGAAAGAAAATAAAGGAGAGCATAAAAGAAAAGATACAAACTGATAGCATGATTAGAGAGAGAAAGGATGAAAAAGAAAAGAGAGAGAAAGAGTGAAATAGAAGAGAGATGAATAGACTGAAAAGACAGAAAGTGTGAGAGACAGAACGAGTAAGAGAGAACAAAAGATAGAAATACAGGAGAATGAGATAGAGAGAGCAAAAGTAAAGAGATAAAGAGAAAAATAGAAAGCAAAGATATAGTCAAAGAAAGAGCGAGAAAAAAGGGAGGAGCTAGAGCAAAATAAAGAGAACTAGAGAGAGAAAGAGTGATATAGATGCTACAAAACAGTAGAAAAAAGAGAGTGAATAAGAGAGAGGATAACAGCCACATTATTAACATTATTTTCCTGACGATTGAAACGATAAAAGAAAATAAACGAGTTGCTCTTGCAAAATAAATTCCATTTCTACTGATATTATTGATGTGATTGTATTGTATTGGTTACATTCGCTAGATCTCATTTTTGAGGATCGTGTTTCCTAAATGCAATTTGATTGGACAAGAAAGGTGCCAATCACTGAAGAAAAAATGTAGTTAAGGCAGGTTGAAGAAAAAGTACAGGAACAGAACTAGAAATAAAAAATTAAAGTAGACATTTTTAAATCTACACTCTATACTAAAATTTCTGAGAAAAACTACAAGTATTTTGAGTATTTGTAATTAGTAACCTCTGCATCTGATCCTTATTTGAAATGAAGATGATGAGTTCATTGTTAAATTGCTCACACATTTCTTCTTTAATGTCCATGAAGTAACACAAAGAGATTTATTAGTACTAGTTAGTTATATAATGAATACAACAAAGAAAAGGATTACCAGCCTTTACCATACATCAAAACATCTTGTTTTGTGTAAAAATTGTATAAAAAAATTCTCATTTCTATGAACTATGATTTAAAATAAGGTCAGCAGCTGTGAAATAAACAGCGCGTGGTTCGAGTAAATGTGACAGCAGGTATTTTAAGGTGACTCTTCCCAGTACAGCAATAATGCGGCGCAGGTGACTGAATTGAGTCTCTCATCTATTTCACACTTTGCAAGCAGCCCAATTGCTAAATTTATCATGACGACTCAAGACATTGAAAGGAGGAAAATTCATAGGCACTTCACTGTAGCACCAGGGAGAATCAAAAGAAGGATGCTTCAATCCATGAGAGGATTGTGAGCCCACAGAGATTCTAGTTTGTCACAGATATTCACAGCAAACCCTCTCTCTAAACACACTTTAATTTCCCAGCTCCACCTGGGATGTGTGAACAGCTGTCTTTGTCAAAACTTCCAAAAGTGAATTGTGAGGGCATTTCACTCAGCCAAAATCAAACCTAACTCACTCCATCGCTGGAAGCAAACACTGACTAAAAGCCATATGCCTGTAATATTTGTATAGAGAAATCCCAATGAAGAATTAATGAAGCCCAGATCAAATCATCAATCTGTTGCTCTCTCATTTGTGCACGACTGATGTATTTCCACCACAGTCTGAATCTGTTTGTAGCACTACAGGCAACCCATGAATCAGAGGATGTATTGGCAGGCAGTAATGTGCCCCCGAGCACCAGACTGGAAAGCCTGGCATAGGGCTGAGCCATTAATACGGGAGATTTTGTGGGTGATTAGCCTGGTTGGTGATTTCCATCTCTTGCCGACCATGACCAGCATTCCCTGAATAGACAAACTTGGTCTCCCTATGTACCCGTCAGGTGAAGCTAATTGCAGAGTAAGAGTGAGAGTATGTCGCTGTATTTCTGAGCTTTCTGTGTGTCTTGTACACTGTACATTCCCAAGCCGCAGGTCAATTTTCTTATTTGCATATGTATCTGATTGACGTTGCATACAGTTACCAGTTTAAAAAAAAATCCCCCACGCCTCCGCCCATCACTCCATCCATCCCTCCATTCACTGTAAGATGCAGGTAAGAGTGACCTCATGTGCAAGAGTGAAGGTGCAAAGTGCACATTTTATTTGACAAAAACAAAGGAAACAACTCCCTCATAGGAAATAATAACTTCTCCAGGGGAAAAAGGATGAACCAAACTAAATGCAGAGTAAAATTCTAAAATGTACAGAGTAAAATGTACTCACACTGGGCGAAAAAGTAGCAAACACAAAACACCGGGGGATGATTATTACTAAATGAGAAACCAGACGAGTAGACAAACAGTGTAGACATCGACAAACAAAGGGAATACGGAAGAAAACCCTTACAAGAATTTATAAAAACGAGGCAAATGCAAATTATAGTCACACATTGGGATATCCACCCATGCATGCACCAGAAGTTTACAAAGAAGAAAATAAAATTTGTTGAAAGACTAGCATTCCACATTACTGTAAACTAAATGAACAAAGTAATCTCAGTAGTATTAATTACTACCTGTATTTGTACATCGTTCCCTTTGATAACTTGAGTCTGTAGAAAGCATTCATTTCATGTTTTTTCTTTTTTCTAGTTTTATTTGGAAGAATGTGTTTAGCAGGTTTGAATTTAGGAATAAAACCTTTCAAGATGTAGATAAACAGCTCTTCTCATTGTTAACACTTCATTATTAGGTTTTGGCAGTTATAAATTCTGAAACACACTATTTATTTAAAAAATACATGTTTTTGTTGAGCATGTTTAGTGACTGCAGGTCTAGCTGCAGTTGATGGCAAACTAATAACATTAACATCACAGCATCAACAAAATCACCAATTTCCAGTTTAGCCCATTTACTCTGACATTTTCACCACTAAGTGTACTGGAGGTTTTCAACACAGCACATACTGGGGGTTTTCAAATCAAAGATTTTAAAAGATAATGAACCAAGAACATAACAGTTAGCACTCTAGTCCTCTTCACAACGTAAACAAGATCAATGATTATAAAAATGTTGATCTCTTACTGAGAAAGTTCTTCCTACCTTTAACCTGAACACCAATCCGAAAGTAGACATCTGAGCTGCTCAGATATCGCTCCACCAGAATGTAGTACCACTGCTCCCAGAATGGCAGTTTGACATCCAACTGGCAGGGGGCGCTCTCTCTACAGTCGGTGGCACTGGAGTTGTGCACTGGTGGAGCTCTGGAGCGGATCTTCAGAAGAACAGGGCAGGTTTCCCCTGTCCGGTTCTTGCTGTTGCACTCCACCAGCTGCACCTTCAGTCGGGAGATGTAGTTTGGTATGAACACTCTGACACAGAAAAAAAGAAAGGAAATGAAGAGGAAAAGAAATGATGTATTCAGAATGTTCTATTTTTATAAATATATTCAGAATGTTCTATTCTTTAGTTTTATCACAAATGTAGAAAACTGTGAAGTTAATAACTAAACAATATCTGGATTTTCGCCACATTTGCTGCAGTTTGTTTACAGATCTGCTGTAATAATGCTTCAAGGGGGGCTGACTGGGAGCCTTGTCTTGGAAATAGCCTTGAATTAATTCCTTTTTCCAATTTTATGCTACACTGTTTTGTATTTCACAACCAATTAGATACCATGTCCTAATTTGAATAACACTTTACTCATATAACCTGTCATTCAATACGAACATACTTGCTGCATTCGAGGAACAAATGTATAATTTATGGAAACATTTTATCCTTCACATAATCCTCTTTTGGGTAAGAACTGCAGTGAACATACACAATTAATTAGAGCACCATTTGATTAAAACTCATTACAAATAAAACATGCATTTTCTGCATAAATGAGTATGCTCTGCTACATTTGTCAAAAAACCTTTAGTTTCCTTTCAGAATCACCATTTTCCATGAGATACTATTCTACAAATACTCCCATTGAATGCAAACAAGATTTGTTAATTTGCAAATCTGAAAAAAATGTGATTTTCCTACCAAATTCATTCAAGCCATGTTGCAAAAAATGAGTGCACCCCAAAGAATATACACATTTAAAACTACAAAACACTAAATAACAGGCCTTCAACCACAGGTGAGTCTAAGGGCAAAGAAAAGCCCCTCCCATTTCATGCTGTCAGCAATAACTCCCCATAGAAAGAAATGGCACAAAATAAAAAAAAAAAAAATAAAATAAAAAACATTTCTTTACACAAAAAGGTGAGGGCTACAATAAGATCAGCAAAGCATTACATATCACAATACTGTAGCAAAAGTGATCAAAAAATGTACAATTAAGATTTGTGTCCAGGCCGTCAAAGGAAGTTTGACAGACTTCTTGACAGAATCGTCTTCTGATGAGCAGGGTTCAAGAAAAGCACCGTGCCAGTTCACTGCAGTCAGCTAAAGCCAAACTGGAGTCAACGAAAAAAGACCATGCACTAAAAAGCAAAGCTAATATTAACGCACACCTTTTGAACACAAAATGATCCCAAACATACATCTACAGTTGCATTTCTAAAGAAGAACAGGATGAAGGTGATTAAATGCCACATGTCTCCTGATCTGAACCCAATCGAACATCCCTAGGCAATTCTGAAGTTGAGCATCACTCTTCATCCAGCATCAAGGCTCTGAAAGAGGTTATACTTGAAGAATGGAAAAAGACAGCTGCAATATATCGCCAACTCGATCATTCAATGCTTAGAAGCTCATCCAAAATACTAGATATAGAGTATCTTAGTTAAGCCGCATACAGACCAAAACAAGACGAGCAGCAATAGCGAGACGTGATCTCATTCATTCTCATTAAAGTCTTTATGGAAAATATAGCTTTGAACATAAATAAATGTCTAAAAATATATACATTTAAGCAAATACATTACTTGAAACTGATTTTACTGCCCTTGTTCTCCCCAAAAACTGCTTTTAACTGCAGTTTCGTTTCATTTTTCCAGTGTTCAGTTTCATTTGATCTGATTTTTTCGTTCGACTTTTGACACTTTTCTCACATGGAGGAGGGCATAACTGTTCCGGCCCCTCATAGGTCAGCCCACTTTAGCTGGTGTGTCTCTCCCATTGGTCACCTGGTTCACAACTCACATGGAACAAATCGCTCCTCATTTGCCAAATGAATATACAGAGGGGGTGAAGAGCTGATGGTGGGGCTCTTATAAAAGTTTCTTTACACCCAATTATTAGTCTCTCTTTTAACAGTAGATGGAAGCCCACCCTAGTAGAGTCCAGTGTTTAAAATCTTCTCTGTGTGTCCTGTTGTTTATTATTGCTTTCATCCACTCATGCTTCTCCACTTTTCTCTTATTTTGTAGCCTAGAAAGGCTTGATTTGATTAATTAAGAAGACAGCTTTAATATCAGATAGTGATGAGAGTGGAGCTGGGAACTAGAGGTGTGTTTGTGTGGGGGTGTGTTTGTGATCTTACATGAGGAGACATTTAATTAAGTTTAAATTAAATAGTTTTGTTCTTAAAATTGGATGGAAGTTTTAATGATAATTAAAGGTTGGAAAGGATCCAAAAGCATTGGACAGAGTTTGTAGTTCACAGGGCACGGAACAAGACACAGTCGTCACAAAAGGAGCAGTCTTTAGCTGGGCCCCTGAGAAACCCATGAATCTGAGCCCCCGTTTGCACTGTCAGTTAAATAAGACCCCTTTTTCTCATATACCACTCAGATTGACGATAGTGTAAAAATGCATACATTTGGAGATAAATGCCTTGCAGATTAATGGATTGTTTAAAATATGTAAATTCTTGGCTGTGTATTTTTTTCTCCTAAAGCCACAAGGGTAAATGTAAAAGTGTGGTGGGATGTTCGACAATTTCTATCATGCATATACAATATGATGCATATTAAACTGCTTAGGTGTATTAACAGCTCACTCACTTGTAGAGTACAGATCTGTTATGAACGGGAATCATTTGCTCAATGAAGTAACCAGGATACAGCACGGAAATCCCAATGAGTCTCTGGACAATGAGCTGAGGCTGGAAGAGGTACTGGCATTCTTCGTGAAGACCCTGCAGAGAAACAGCGAAGCGAGCACACAGACAGACGGATTAGTTACAGGCGGAATCCACTCAGTCCCCTTCTTCAAGTGAACCAAGGCATGAAATACAGTGTCACCAGCACACAAATGCTTACATGCGTATCATGATATGGAAATGCTGGTGGAAGGAGGGCAGCTCCTACTGAGAGTGTTATGATCACTTCAAATGGAGGGAAACTGTCAGTGCATTTGCATGGCTTCAGATGATCTGCTGTGTGATATTTCTCATGCCCAACTACACAACAACTCACCCACCTCAGACTCTAAAGGAAAAGATCAAACACAATTGTCCTTTTCCACTCTGCAGATAATTTGGATGACGGGGCTCAAGCTGTCAAGTGGAGGATGCAACCAAAAGCTCAAGCCCTAATTTACATTTATTCATAGCGGACCTTTTTATGCGAAGTGAGTCAAAAAGAAGAATTTTATACATGATTCATCTGAAAGAAGCTGAAATATGTTTTGATAAATTGTGCATTTGGAAGTATGATGCATACTTGAATACAATATTAAACATTGATTTAATTTTATGTATTCTGTGCCACATTAAGTCGCATAATAAATCATAAAAATGTCTAAAATTCTGTGATCAGTGTGTGATAAGACAGTAGATGGTTTTCTCCATCTAATTTAGACATGAACCTGTAATGTTTTATCAAATATAGTTCTTTTCTGTACCATTTATACAGTATTTGGCAGTTAAAAGTCAGTGTATCCTTCCTCCTGATTGAGTTGCAGAATATTCTGGATAATTACTGTTGTACCAAACTATTACGAGTTGTTCTTCTGGCATGAGAAGCGCACAAAAGTTTTTTTGTTGTGTTTGTTTTTGCCAGAGTAGAGGCTCCCCAATGAGTTTCATAGAGAGAAATCTCCCTCAGCTGAACTCTTCTGCAAACAATCACCACAATGAACCCTGCACCCCATCACAGAGCACTCCCAATCCAGCATCAAGTCCTTAAAAGACTCTATCTAGCTCCACAATGGTTGTCAGACCTACAGTTTACACCTCCTGACTCACCCTGACTGGATTACTGTAAAAACACAAATAGTTCTGCTTTATTATCCGCTTTTTAAGTCTGACGTCGCCCTACGCTTCCGGGTCCTGGTGCTCCATTCTCCCATTGCAGACAGTGCTAAAAGGGGTTTATACACTTTAAAAACTTTAAATCAGTTTTAAATCAAGCGAAACATGTACAGATTACCAATAATGTACTGTAATAAATGTTAGAGTCAAGGTGTCGTAAAAGGAAAAACGTTTACAAAGTTGAAACTGCTGACTGTAGCGCAAGTTATAGAAACTCTGTGAGGTGTTCTCAGAAGCTCTCTCTCCAGTACGCTCAGTACTGCCTCTGCTTGTGCTTGAAACCGGTGTTGGTGTTCGTAATTCGTGAAATATCTCGAGAAAACTAACTTTCATACATAGTGCCGTAATGTTTTCGGCCATCCGTTCCATCTCCTCCAATAAATCGCTTCACACAAGTTAAGGTTTTACATTTGTGTACATATTACGTATTTTGCTTGTGTTTTATTCTGTTTTATTATCATTTATTACATTATCAATGTGTAGATTGAAGGATTGAAGAAACTTTACCTGATTTTTCTCTGGTTTTCCATTTTTTATCAACTTAAACTGTTGTTTCTGAGAGCCGTTGTATGGATTAGCATGTTTTACAGGTAAGACTTGCTTCGAGATACGAAAGCCACCCTGGAACAGATTAATTTCATATCTCGGGGTACCACTGTACTGAAAAACAATAAAATGGGCTTTTTAAAGTGAACTCTTTTTGTATAATCCATAATGAATTGACAGTTTGATATACATACAGTAAAAACTGATATAGGTTCCATATTCGACAGATGTTCTGGTGTGTTCTCCAATTAAAAATGCGATGGCTTGAAAAGATTTTCAGACAATTTTTCACAGTGTAACAGCACTGAGGCTTGAGGTGTGGGAAAGAGTGGTGGGGTGTTAAAAGATGGAGAGGAGGTGGGAGAATCTGAGAGCTTTTATTTATTATGGTGCACACTGGCAAATTACAATGCAGCATTTCATCATGGAAACCTCGGCTCCTCTCATGCAGGTACTCCTGCCCTAAACACATTCATCACTGTCAAACACTGAGGTACGAATCCTCCCCTCCCCTCGACCAGCTGCTTTTCTTACATTCCTCACCCAGAGAAACACAATCACTCAAACGTACTGGGCATAAGTATCCGCAATCCTATTAAAGGACACATTATATTTCGTGAGAGCCCATTCTTCTGTTTTAACATTTTGTTATATTTACTGGCCTTTTCTAGCCACTGCGCTTTCCAATGTTAACCATATATAACTGCTAGTTTCCTCTCAAGCTCAGTCAGCCATGATATTACTGCATAAAGCACAATGTGAGAGATTCCTAGCATCTTTCTACTCAATAAAGTTCAACAAACTCCACCAGTTTTCAAATTCAATTTGATAGACATAAAGAGGCGTCAACTGAAATGATTATTGGCTTGTGGTGAGTGCAAATGTTTCTTCTGTCACCCCAGCCATCTGTGATTAGGAATTTTTGAGGGAATCAATCCAAATATCTTAAAGAAATCTCAACTCTGACCCTTGTGCGTGTGCCAATCACAACGCCTGTTTTGAATAAAGTAGGAATGACTCAACCCACCTACTGTTCCAATATTTTTTCAAATATTACTTTTTCAAATAAAATTTTTTTTGTTTTTCAAATGAATCTTACAAGAAATATGTCACATAATTTGCAAGGTAATTCAAATTAAAATTTAAGCAAATACAATTGTCTATCAGTTTCATTTTAGAAACTCCAAATCAGTTAGGGATAACCATTGGAAGTACAAGACCTGTGATATGGCCTGTGTTTTCAAAGTTCTGGCACAAAAAAAGCACAATGGCACAGTATCTTGGAACAGTTTAAGATTTTGTAAAACAATTTTTACAAAATTTTAATATTGTTATGCCCTCGTCTTTGCTTTTTGGTTGCACAATTTGAGGATTTTTGTAGAATTATTATGTAATAAAGAATTAATATGTTAACACACATTCTAGAAATAGCACACATTCTTCGTTTTGCTTTGTTCAAAGATTCTGATGGAACAAGCAATATATTTTCAGGACATTATATGGCATGGGTGCAAATACTTTTGGCCATAACTGATTCGTAATGCAATTGTTTTTTAACCAGTGACTTCGAACCCCTGGATGGTTGTCATTTAATGGCTAAGTCATGATTCCCTTATATTTTGTGGTGTATCATCAAGGTGTAATTCACTTTCAACTTGATTATGAGAGCCAGGTTCATTCCACCATGAATCATTCCGCAAATTACTTCTGCAGCCCTACACCAGAACGAAAGTAGTCTCAAGGCGTCAGGTCTGTCTATTAGACAGACGTTTACACGGACACGCAGAAAGCAATTCAAAAGTGGCTTCAATCACTCTTTGTTTTCCCTTTTACAGCAAAAGCAATGGATTTTTTATACTGTAGAATGATGTTTGCCTGTAGATATGTTTAGAAGAGCACTCTGGCAAACCACTCTTGCTGTTCCCGAAGTGTGCTTTATATACATCCATCAAGCCCTGTACACTCTAGAAATGTTGGTGTGACTGCGCTCAAATACAGGTGATAAATGTACAAATACTAATTCGGTGGCTTTTAAACCACAATGTTTTCCTTGGGGAACTACCATTGATTACAACCCACCATTACAGAAGAACGCAGACTAGTGGGCTGCAATAAAGCTATTTGGCTAGCATGTGACAAGTGGCCAAACTCTTCAGTGTTCTGCATTGTGTGCTTGTTCATCAACCTGCAGCCATTATATCCGCAAGAGCTAGTATCCATGATTTTGAAAAGGTATCTGAATGAAAATGTAAGCCATTTGTGATTCAGTCCTTCACAAAATACCCTACATCATCTTTCACCACTGAGAAGGCTCCAAAAAAGATGTTTTGTTTGGTCTAGTGTTGCAGAGTCACATATAGGACAAATTGTTGTGACATATTTCCTTCAAATCCACCATGATTGGTCATTTTCCAGACTTAGAACCTGTGTACCTTCTGTTTGCTGTGAGCAGGTGGTAATTCCTTGGGACACCATGCCCCCTACTGCTTATTCGTGACTGCCCACCCTACATGGGCATGATTACAGATGTGTCATCCTTGGTGAAAGGGGGGGGAAGCCACAAACCTTGACATTTGCAATCATGGTGCATTTTGTTTCAAGACAAATCCATTCTAATATTGTTCCGCTGAATTATCCAGGATAAGCCTGTGACTCACAAAAATGCTTTGACACCAGTGTAAAGAAACCGTCAAATTGATTAAACACATTGACAAAGACTCTTTCTCATCCTATGGAGTTTATGAATTCTTGGGATGAAGTACTAGCAAGTGTTATGCTCAGAAGTACCTTTGGATCTATTCCTCTGTGCTTGAGGTTGTCTGTCTTAGAAAAATGTTCTTGTGTCCAATAGTAGCATGTTTTCCTCTTCTTGTGTACCCCTTTATTCCATTCTGGTGGAATTTGGCCCTTTGAAAATCTACATTGCATGAAGCTTCCTTCAAATTCTTTTAAGAGTTTGTCTTTGGCAAATATAACATGCATATAATCAGCTCTATATTGTACTATATTCAAGCCAGTTCTGTTGTAGTGGAAACATGCAAATAGTTCCACATAATACACATTTTCTGGAAGTTCTATCTTTTGTAGCTTCCTGTTAGAGGATTGATGGGTATTGTGTTCACCAAAGGCACATTCTTTAATTGACCTTACAGGATTTGAAACTGATATTGTTCAAACAGAAGGAACCACATTGATGCAAGTTTTTCAAAAGCTTTCATTTAGAACAACCCATCAAGTTATTCTTTCAATGCTATGTATATATAAACTTGAATTTGTCACAGTCCCCAACACCTTGCTCTCTCTTCTTTGTTTGACTTTGATATTGAAATATTATAAATTGTTATACGTAATAATAAATCAGGAATGGATTCTATACTATATACGATATACTATTTATCAAAATACTATTAATATACAGTGGTGTAAAGAGTAGTGAAATATAATACACAAGAAAAAGTACCATTATTGCCAAAAGAAAGTAGACTCAAGAGTAGAGAGTAGCACACTGATCAATTATTTCACCTGACATCCTACAAATTAAAAATGTAGCTCATATCAGATGAGAAAGAGAAGAGAGAAACAGATAAAAAGAGCAAGAGAGAGAGAAGGAAGATAGAGCGTGAGAGAAAAAAAAGAAAATGAAAGAGACTGAAGGAAAATGAGAAAATAAAAAAGAAAGGAGAGAGAGAGAGAAAGAGCGAATATGAAAAGAGACGTATAGATTGAAAAGAGAGAGAAAGTGAGAGAGAGAGAGAGAGACAGAAAAAGTGAGAGAACAAAAGAAAGAAATACAGGTGAATGAGATAGAGATTGTGAAAGTAATGAAAGAAAGAGATAGAAAGAGAGGGAGTAAAAGATGAAAATAGAGAAGGAGAAAAAATGAGAGGAGCAAGAGCAAAATAGAGAGAATTCGAGAGAGAGAAAGATTGATATAGAAACAGTAGAAAGATTGAAAAAAGAGAGCACAAGAGAGAATAATTTCCTGGCAATTAAAACGATAAAAGAAAAGAAATATGCTATTAAATTATTGTAAAATAATTTCTATTTCTTGTATTGCTGTGATCATTTTAGACTGGTTACATTGCTAGATTTCATTTTTGGGGAATCGTAATTTAACTGGATAGGAAATGTGCCAATCACTGTCGAAAAAATGTCATAAAAAATAATAATAAAGTAGCTAAGGCAGGTTGAAGAAAACTACTGCAGATCAACAACAGAAACAGAACTAGAAATGTACTCGAGTGAAGTTATACATTTTAAATCTGCTTACTACATTGCTTGTGAACTGCTCAATTCCAGGAATTTGAGTGTTTGTAATTAATTACTTTACACACACCGTTAATATACTATTCATCACGCAGTGGAAACAACCCTTCTACAGCGGTCTGGAGTTATGGTGGGATAACCAGGACAAAAGCAAAAGAGGGAGCATTAAATAACAAACAGGGGAAGAAGGCCCAGCTGTTGTTTGTCCAGACGTGCAGCAGGCACAGCTGATCCTGCCAGAGACAAACACGCTTCTGCATAGTGTCTGACATGCAAGATTTGTCAACTGGCGACGCCTCTGCCTCTAATAATTCTTCATTGATCTCATTTGATAAGGAGGGATGTTTAGCAACTAATTAGGCAGACCAGACAAAAGCAAGACAGTAATGAAAAAAGGCGAATAATTGCTTCCCTGTAAAACAGAAAAATCTGGCAACTTTAGGAACTCGTGAAGTCATCTGAAGCTTCTGCTGGCATGCAGAGCAGCAAACAGTACACCGAATTGATAGCGGCCTGTTGTCTGCATTTTGCATGTGTAATGAGATCTCCAGCTGTGCTTGGGATAATGTCTCTGACATGCTGCTCATGCAGAACCACGAGGAAGTGTCCATCTGGCCGATGTGAAAATGCTTACTTTATAAATTACGCTAAAATATGGCGGACTCAAAATATGCATCTGATTATTCGAACACTGTAGATGCGTAATTAAATTAATTGGGTACTAAAACAAACCAGCGCATAAAACTTTACTTCATTAACAGCTTGTGTATTGTCCCAGAGCATATTGTATACGGCCAACAGGAATTTGAGCTTAGAGTAGTTTTGAGAGAGGGTATGAAAAACATTCATCATTTGTCACAGAACAAAACTGCAGGGATCCACATTCTCATTACTGGTGAGGTCGGGTGTTCCTTTAAACGTCTTCCTCAATTCTTTACCGATTCTCTGAGATGTATTTCTGTGCAGTGGTGAGAGAAAAGTTTACCGTCCTTCCATCAACATTGGTTCACTGCTGCATTTACTTTACGAGCAGGCTCTCAACTTAACCCTTTATCACCTGCCATAGAACCAAGTGCGCTAGAGCATATTTTACATTTTTACCTGCTGTGGTGACCTTTTTCGGAGTATTTAAATTTGTCATACATCAATACAACCCTTATAACCCAGATTTTATTAATATTAATAGAGTTTGTTCAATATTAACTGAAGAAAGTGTCAAAACTACAAAAAAAAAACAAAAATAATTTTTTCTCCACATTATAGCTTTATCAATCAAAATTGTAAATATTTAAAAGTTGCAGAAAATGCTTTGTGTATTCATTGCTTAGTTTTTGAGAAACTCTCAAATTTATAAGGAAAACACAAAAACTAAAAACGTGCACATTTTGCATGAAACATACCATGAACATCAAAATAAACTATTCACAACTTTTGCAATCAAATTGCATACTGAAAAAAAATGTTTCTAAGATACTTATGATCGTAGATAGCTTTGTCTTAGAGAAATATAATTTATATACAGAATGAGCTTTATTGCCCGGTATGTTTGCACATACTAGGAATTTGTTTTTGTGACAGAAGCTCCACAGTGCAACAGAATGACAATGACAAGACAAGACACATAATTAAACGAACAATATACAAAAATACAAATATACAGAAAAGTGCAAAAAAGCAAACACTCACTATACAATTAAAAAAGCAAAGATAGACAAATGTAAACAATGATAGACAAATGTAAACAATTTACTATGTACAAAAAAGTGCAATAAATAACAAAAAATGACATTTTTACTGTGGCGAAACTTTAAAACAGGATTAGAACACATAAATACATAATAATATAAAATCCCAAACTGGCTACTACACAAACTATTTACAGTGCAACAGTATTGTAGTGCACCACTGCTGTGATTGGAATTGTTACAGTTTCCTGTCCACAATAACACAGAGGCACTTCACACGCCTCACACATGAAGGGAGCTCACTTTCCACACTTTCTACGCCCCATGTGAGGCTTTTTTGAGCCTGATGCTCCTCACAGATGTCAAAAGGGATGTTTTGAGATGTTTAGGAGAGATTTAGATACAGATTGATCCAAAGGTTTTCGCTGCGGTAAAAGTCCAGGGAAGATGACATCACACCATGTTTCGTGGGTAATATTGCAGAAATTTTTCACTTTTACAATGTGATGAGGAAATATTCTTCATCGGAATTTAAACGTAAATTGAATTTGTAGTTATTTCTTATGCACCGACTATCATTTTCTCATTATTGGCTCACACGGGTTAACATGGTACTGTTTAAGGGAAAACCCAGGGTCCTGGCAGTCCCTTCTAATCATGTACTTCTTGTTCTGCAGAATCCTGGCAATAAAACAGCTGTGTCTGTGTCCTGTCTAACATGATCCTATTGCTCCTGGTCTGATGTTTCTGTCACTTGTAGTCTACTCATGGCTTATTAATTCTGCGTTTGTTTTTAACCATGAAAATGCTTTTCCTTTTTCAGTTTTCTGTGTTGTGTGAGCACATTGCTTTCTGTTAATACTTGCCGTGTGCTCTTCATGTCATTGTTTATTCTGCTCCACTTTTTCCCTCGAGTCTTCAGTCAGTTTGGGTTGAGTTTACTTCATGGTATCAGCTGTTCTTGTTTGATGTACTCTTTATGTTTTTCCTATCACAAGGATGGTTTACTAGTTTTTCCTCGCTTTTGAAAATGATTATAGTTGATCACCTCACCCCAATCCGCAAGCAGGTTGCTATTATAATAACAAACAGCAATCAACGGCACAGTGATTTGAAGAGTCTAAAAATTCCCCCCTCAGATGACAACCCTCATAATTTGATGAAGATGTACAGAGAGATCTTGAAGAATTTGCTGAGGGTGAGCTTTATTTAAAACATTTAGCACGGCTGCAAAAGGCAAAAAGGAAGAAATACATTATCTGAGATTATGGCAAATCTTTATAAATCATAACTCATTAATTGCGTGTTTTACAGATAAAAAAAAAAATTTCACCCTGAGCTAACGGTCAGCTATCAGCCCATAGTGAGCAATCAGATGAGTTTTCACAGACTGTCCCATGTGAGAACTCTAGTTGGGATTATGTTGGCAGCATTTTGCCTGATTCAGCATGTTGAATAGTTGTCAGGGCTGTCGGTAAGAGAGATATCACTCTGACTTGATGTTCACTTTAATGAATGACTCAGGGTCTGAGAATAAATTGAAAGGGATAAAAGTGCAAAGACAGGCCAGCCCAGACAGAAGCCTGCTCTCACTTTAGAATTAGCAATTTAGAACATGGATGCCTATGTTTCATCACAAAGACCATAAAATATGCAAATAGCATCAATGCAGTCTCCTATAGATTTATGAAGAGGGGTTCTTGAAGCTGAAGGTGGGCGGAGTCAGCCATTTCCTCCTTTGCAGTACATCACAACTAGATATTTGGGGAAATGAACTGGACATTAGTAGAACGAAGATGACAATATGAAAATCCAAGACCTGCTCGACACTTTTCTGAGGTTATTCAAGTAGCCGTGTCCCGAAGCTTTTTAGAAAGTCAAACAAATTTTTCACAAAGGAAAAAAAAGCTTGAAAATGTCACTTTAACACAAGGAATGACTGTGGGATTTGTTCTCCTTTGTGAACAGCTCCAATAATGGAATCACTTTGGTATTGTCTTCCACTTTGGAGAGAAGGAGGGTGTAATTTGGTTCTTGGTTTTTGTCAGTTAACTACTTGTGAAATGTTTCCTTCTGTTTGTTGGAAATTGTTCCAATTCCTTCCTTTCTTTGTTGATCGGGTGTGTCTTGCATAGGTATCTTGCTGGAGCAAAGATCAGAATTGTACATCAATAAGATTTGAAACAATTAGAAAAAATTATATTAAAATGTAAAATAAATATTTAAAAAATTAAAAAAGATTTTGGTTATTTTATAAATCAAAGCTGGTGACGTGTTCACAAAAACCAAACCATATAATGTCTCCGTATCATCTCAAGATGATAAATATTGTTTTAGCTTTTTGGAATTTGATTCCACAACTTACCTTAGATTAGACCAGAATGGTAATGCTAATCAGATCGAATGATCGATTCTGAACTATGATAATTTTTACATTTACATTTATGCATTTGACAGACTATGAACCGAAAAAGTCTGAAAAAGGGTTTGTGAGTACAGTGTGTTTGTCTTTTTCCCCTCTTCTCTGTGTCCTGCACTCTAATCAATCCAATCCCTCAACCACCACAACACTATGACTAATCTCGTTTGATTCTCCTCATAACCTTTCACTTCTCCTTCCTCCGGTGACAGATCTACAATTTCTCTGTCTGACTCTCCAGTGTCATTTTATGTGCCTGGTTCCATTCCTGCTTCCCATATGGTTTGCTGGGTCTCTGTTCCACTCTACTCTCCACTGGACTCTGCTACATTGTTCCTCTTCTACTAATCTCACTTCATTTAACACCCTTTGTCTCTGAGTGCACTGTGGATGTTTTCTTGCTGCTGCTCCTTGTTAAGAAACAGAATTGTTCTGTAGAATAAAATAACTATAAATAAACTTCTCCTTCTCTTCTTCCAGCCTGTTACAGCGTTTGGGTTACGGGAGCTAACTTTCCTGGTAAAGTTTTGCAGCACTACTTATGTTATCACATATTCTACACAGTAAAATCCTAAGAGTTAAATTAACTCTACTCAGAGTGTATTTGGTCCCACTCTCTATAGAGTTAAACCAACTCTGAAGGAGAGTTATTTAAATAAGTCTATTTGAACTAAACAGTCTATTTTTGTCTGTTTTTACTCTTTCTGGAGTGGACTTGGTCCCTCTCTGAATAGTTAATATTTAGTTTGCATTTTCCATGCAGAAAATGGATTATTAAATTACTCTTTCTCAGAGTCGGTTTAACTCTATATAGAGTGGGACCAAATATACTCATAGTAGAGTTAATTTAACTCTTAGGATTTTACTGTGTACTTATATATATATATATATATATCACATACATTACATAGATCATAGATTTAATTTCATGCTAGAACAAAGAGATGTGGAACCACACCCTAAAACTCACACATCATGTAAAGTAGTTCTCATAAATGTCAATTTTCCTCACGTATGTCTTCAAGAACAATAAAGGTGTAATTATTCCTAAATCCATTAACTTGTACCTAAAATCTCGGAGCTATCTATAGCATGACACATAAGTCAGTACCAGCTTGCAGGACCGTAACTCAGTGGACACATTGAGCACAGAGGCTAATCTCAGCAGAGCAAATCTGCAGCAAAGAGCTGCTCGGTTCTCTCATCTGATGAGCTCCACGGGGGGACAGGAGCAGCCGGACGGAGCAGATGGAGACAGCGAGTGAGAGGGGAAGAGGGAGGTGAGTAAAAGCAGAACAGGCAGTAAAGATCAGCCGGCCATCTCTGCTTGGTGGATAAGCAGTGAAGAGAAGCAGAGTGTCCTGACAGTTTGCCTTGCGCTAACTAAACTCTCAGGGAAAATCAATAAACTAATTGGAAACTGTCAGCACTTGGAGATTGGTTATCGTTCAGTGCATCTTTCGTTGTTTTGGGCAAAGTATCGGGAGGTGCAAAGGCCGAGATTTTCAGTTTGTGGCTATTTATAGTCAATGTAGAAAATATGGAGTGAATAAAGGAATTTTTGAGTTTATAAAGGTCTATCCAGTCAGTAAATGCTATTGGAATTCCTGGGATTCCACAATTCCTTTTAACTCGTCAGATATTGTCAAGAAAAAGGAAATAATATCACTTTCAATGAGAATGTTCAGGTACTATATCTTTCACGGCTTCACTGTTTTACATTTTTTTATTATTATTTTTTTACAGTGCATTGTGTTCTGAATCCTGATTGGCTAAAACCTGTGGTCTAGAAGTTCCACACAGTGCTGTGAAAAACATTTGCGACGAGAAAGAGCGAATTACTATCAGCTGGAAAAAGAGACCAAGACACAGATTGTGATTTTTTTTTTTTTGGTGTTTCATTTAGGATTATTAGCCTATCTTTCGGATATTTCTATGTTCTAGAAAAGCTCCTCATTCATGTCTGTTCTTATTCCTGTCATATTAATTTAATTAAACACCATAGGAGAGGAGACCTAACGACACAAAGCTGCAACGAGGATTTATAACCTTTGGAAAGAGAAACCATCGGGAGAAACCCTCTTTTTGAGAACGAGCAACCCTGACATCTCGTCAGAGCAGAATTACTAGCAGCTGGAGAAACATAGAGGGATCCAAATTCTTTCATGGTGTATGAATTTAATAACAGCCTCAAATAAAACAAAACTTATTTGTTTATTTATTTAGATGAACATCCATCACATTAACAGAGAGACTTTAAGAAAGAGAACCTGGCAATATGCTCAACAAAATGATTTATAATAGATTTTTATTAATGAAAATAACCAAACTGTTCAGTATTTATTTGTGTATTGTGTAATCTATTTAAAGTAACTTATCAAGAGTCATTGGTAGCAGGCTGGCGGGTCTCAATGGGCTGGAAAAACTTTGCGTTTCTATGAGTCGTCTCTGTACAAATTTTCTCCACAACAAAAACCACAATGTTGACAAAGTGTCAGTGCTGAAAGAAGGTAGAATTTTTGTGTCTGTAGGGCTCCATTACAGATTAATCTTAATTTAATCTTCGGTTTGTTCCATAAATATGTTCTAGAACAAGACCCCTGCACCACACCCTTCAGTAGAATAATACGCCACAGCGGAGCGCAGTCAAGTTGAAGAGGCACAAAAAGTGTCATAATGTGTCCAACCTCATATTCAGTATTAAAACTATTATTTTACACTAGTTATCTGTATGAAAACATTTATATTTGTATTGCTTAAACAAATGCTTGGCCCTTAAAACATGTTTAGATCTTTGGTTTCATTCTATAATAGTCTACTTCACAATTTCTGTTCATCGTGGGTTCCTTTTGGAATGAAACCCCCACCACAAACGAGGTTTCACGGTCCATCGTTATGTTGTTTCATCCTGATAGTTACATTCAAAAGGTGAAATGGTAAGAGAAACAATAGCAGAAAATATGAAATCTCTGCAGCCTTTGAAGAATCTCTCAGCCCTTCAAGCTCCACACAAATTCTGTATGACGTAAACTCTTTAAACTCCACACAATAATAAACAAATCACATATCCCTCTGAGTATTTGTGGTCTCGCTTTCCGCATATCTTACAATTACCCCAATGCAATCTAGGTTCAGCTATAAGCTTCTCTGCTCAACAGGTGACATCATTTTTAAATCCGGCGGGAATATGTTGCACCTTAAAGCTTTGTCTCTGTCTAATTGGCTGGCAGCATGACCCCACAGGCTCAGAGGAAAACAGCGCCCTCCAAAGCAGAGAATGATGACTCTTAATCCAAGAGAATGGCCTCTTCCAGCACCAGCACTAAACATGCTGGAGTTAATTAAAGACAGGGGCTGAAGATCAAGCCTGCGGGCTCTCAGATAAGTGCAGCAGTGAAGGGCAAAACTCAGCTGAGCAGCGCAGATTCAAAGATTGTGCAAAGAGATTGAGGCAAAGCTATTCTGAACTTGAGAATTACATTTTGAGAGATTTGAGACGCCATCCATTGCACTTCTATTGAGGATGCTTTAAAGAATTAATTCAGCCTTCTCAAAACGAATGAAAAATAAGTGCATTAAGGGGATTAACTGATGCCAATTTTCTGGATGAACTATTCCCTTAAAAACAAAATTGAATTTATAAATTTTGATGCATGAAGATCTGTGTATTAAATCACAACAGTCCTTCTTTTTGTTGTTTGCTAATGTAATTAAAGCAAGTACTTGATTATATTCCATTCCATATTGTCAGGTAATGGCTACTAGTTTACACAGATAAGGCAGATGGAAGTATCTGTCAAATGTAGATGATCTTTTCAATAAATTCTTTTAAAGTAGGAGGGCTTTTCAGCAAACTTTTGTTTAGAAGTGATTTCCAAAGGATTATAAAGATTACAAACAATTTACTGCAGAAATTATTCAGTAGCCTGCATGTAGTCAATACTTGAATCTCAAATAAAATAACTATATGTTGATTTAAAAAAGGCGAACACTATGAGAATCTCAAACTTTGTCCCCTCTTTGCACATTTTATGGTATTTTTTAATGTTAAATAAGAAACAATTTTGGATTACTAGTGATCTCTTAAACCTTTTCTTAAAGGGGAACGATATCATGGCGCAATAGCTGTTTGTTATAATCAAATCACCTTTTATTGCAACTAAAATCAGTGAGTGAAAGTTTTTTGAGGGAAAAAAAGGAATAATACAATCATTTGAATATAATTAAATTAATTTATTGTATTGTTTTGGAGGTGGTTGCATTCTTTTGTCGTGGCTGACTTCATCTTTCTAGGTACTAACCTTGACAGAGATCTTCCCCTTGTCCTTTGGTAAGTGTGCGGCCAGGAACCAGTCCCCCGGGAGCGGGCTGGTGACATTGAAAACCCCTGTGGTGCGGTTGGGCAGCGTCCATGTCAAAGTGACAGCAAAGGATTCTGGAACAATGGTGTCCTTTGGAAAATTTGTCCGGAGGGGGTTGATTACAGGAGGAGCTCCTGATCTGAAGTACCTGTAAAGCAATGACAGGGTCACACAAGAAAAGAAAAGCACTTGACTGCTTCCTTTTATCAAACCAAAATGTTTAGTAACTGTTTTCAGTCAAATATGGTGCACACGAGGCTTTTTGCATTCTGGTACCATCCTATGAATTCTGCTGAGAATGCTGGGACATTTTCCATTGACTTAACATGGGGTGAAGCTTTGTAAAGCTGTAACACAAACTGAGAATCTTGTAGAGGCTACAAATTCACCACACATATCCTTATACTCATGAATAAATAAGAAAAGGCAACAGAATTATCTTCACGATTAAACAACATAGAGAAATGGCAATCAATGTAATAATTACAGTTTTTATGACAATACTGAGAGCTCCCTAGCAACCAAACAGTTTACCCTAGCAACCAAATTTTCTAACTATATCTCAGCTTTGGTAATGGGAGGCATTGGGGTTGGTTTATAAAACTTAAGAAGAAAGTTAGCATTATATTATGTCACTGATCGCTTCATAGCAACCAGGCTTTTACCATGGCAACCAATTTTGGATATCTGTTTCTCAGCTAGAGAGATAATATATAATGCTCAAATAGAACATTATATTGTGGCAACGACACCTCCTTAGCAACCATACTGTTTACCTTAACAACCAATTTGGTGAATCTCGATCTCAGCTTAGAAAAATGATGAAGACACAAGCAATGAATTATTTCACTCTTGGTGACACGGGAAGCATATTATGTTACTGGTCCCACCATAGTAGCCAGGCTTTTACCATGGCAACCAATTTTGGAAATCTGTTTCTCAGCTTTGGAAAAATCCGTGAGGTATAACGGTTGGTTTATGGCACTCATAGTGACACATAGAACATTATATTTTGGCAACGACACCTTAGCAACCATACTGTTTACCTTAACAACCAATTTGGCGAATCTTGATCTCATCTTAGAAAAATGATAAAGACACAGGCATTGAATTATTTCACTCTTGGTGACATGGGAAGCATATTATGTTACTGGTCCCACCATAGCACCCAGACAGTCTATGATTGGAACCAATTAGTAGAAACATTGTTTTAATTGTAAAAGTGTTTAAATTGCACATTTACAAGCCAACATCAAGGTCTGTGTACATACTTTAGCTGGATTAATCATGGACTTACTTTAAACTGTTTGAATTTACCTGGATTTTAATCTAATTCATTACTGATGATCTCACTTGGAAGAAAATGAAACTTGTCTACATCAATAAAGTCAGAGGTAGGCAACGTCGGTCCAAGAGGGCCACGTGAGAATCCCAAATGAGTTCTTCTCAGCTTGTCTGGAACTGCTGCTATTGAAAACCTTCAGAACTTTGGCAACATCTGTCTTGTTTTCATAGATATTCAAAGATTTTGCTTTTTAATTTGTTTGCGTGTTTTCTTAACTACTGTAGAAAGGTTAATGGGAAGTTGTGCAAGACTGCAGATCCAGGATCAGAGGACACAAAAGCAATTCTGCACAATATGTTTAAGTAATTATGTTCCTGTTAAAAATACAGGGATACAAACGAGCAATGGAGCTGGTAAACTTCACTGAAGTCACTTCTGGGTTAATTAGAATGCAGTGGATGCTACGATTTCTCTTTCAATCACACAAAAGGAAATGAACCATTCAGACTGATTCTAAATTATGCATGAATTGAATCCTAAACAAATTTCCCTAAATATATCTCTATTATTAATATTTTGATCGATGCTTATGCATTTAGCATGGACTGATTTTGTAACAGCTCCCAGTTTCCAGCAATTTAGGCTAAATAGCAAATAAACGAGAGTTGAAGAAACTGGATTCAAGGTTCATTTCAAAGCCACAAACAACTTTCTTATTCCAACATGAAACACAAAGGAAAGTAAAAAACTCTCAATCTGTCAATCAACTTAAAGACGCAGACAGACAGTAGGAGTCTGCCGAAAATCACACCATGACTCAATATCTAAAAGGGTTCACTCTATGCAATTATTTTTTGCTCAATGCAACGCGTTGTGTCTCCTGCAGTTTGTCTGTCACAACCCTGACAATCCCTGGAGGGGTAAGAAACTCTGTGTTTCTCTACAAAGACTATCAATTACTTGTGAATTTTACAGTTTCACAGACAGAATTGGCTTTTGTGAGAAAAGTAACATAACTTTAAACATTCACGAACGGTTTATGTAACCGAAAGATTTCGAAACTAATAATGGTAAATTCACTCTTGCATGTCACTAAATCAGTTTGTTGGTTAATTATCTCCCACTGATTTATTTATGTAATTAAACAGGCATATGGTGTCTCTTTACACCAAACACAGAGCATGACGTCACATTATTTATTTAGTGTTTGCTTCATTTCTTGGGGCTGTCACTCATTAAACTGTGAGGCAATAAAAAACGTACTTTTAATCTATATCATTTTTATTAATAGTATTTATATATTAAAAGCCCAGCACTGTGCTCGTCGTTACAACTCTAACCCTTTTCTTAGTGTTCCTTCTTCATTGGCTGCAGATTGTTGTTGTGTTACCCGTCCTGAAAGAGACATGGAGTCTTCGGAGATGATGAGGCTGATCCAGGGGTCCTGGATCCTGACAGCTAATAACTCAGAGCTGAGCTGCTGGAGCTCTGTGGGGTTATTAGAAGAGTCATACCGCCCTTCATCTAGTTCTTCAAGCTGTAGCACACTGAAGTATGTCCCCTCAATCAGGTCTTTCAAACACTGAGACTCCTACTGCTCGCATCAATCTGACCACTTTGGCTGAAGCACAAACTCATGTTCACCACAGCCAGACAGATGTTTTCAGCAGAGTTAATGATCTTATCTGGCTTGTTTTTAACACAGAGCCCTGAGCTGCGGCGACAGATACTTTGAGGTGCATTGAATCCCGTACTGATGGAGAAGTCTGTTTTAAAGACACCCACAATAAACATTTACATTTATGCATTTGGCAGACGCTTTTATCCAAAGCGACTTACATTTGAATGAACATATTTTTTCGGTCAGTTTTTGCTTTCCCTGGGATTTGAACCCACAACCTTTGCGTTGTTAGCGCAATGCTCTACCAACTGAGCCACAGGAAAGCTGAAAGCTGTGTTTCTTGTTTCTCAAAAAAAAAAAATGGTGTTCTTAACACTATATAAAATGTGTAGATTTCATTACTTTTACAAGTACAAAAAAGTTTTTACTATTGTAAACGGATTATCCAAGAATAATGAATAGAGAGGAATTGTTCCATAACAATTGTTCCATAACATGCAGAACTTTGTTAATTTAAACCAAAATTAAATAAAAACAATAACAACAACAACAAAGGTTTAGATCTATTGGTTATATTTTCAGAGTAATTTAAAGTCAGAGTGATGAGGAGTCAACAGACTCTCAGTTTTCAGGACCAGGGACAGCAGACACCCACTCAAGATAAAGCCATGAATTAAGTGTTCCTTTTTGCTTACAGGTTAAGCAGAAACAAATTGACATGCAGCTCTTTGTTCTTGTCACTCATCTCCAGCTTTAAGTCTTGATTAGCTCTGTTGACAATCTCATCCCCTCGATTCTGTATTATGCAAATGAATGGCATAAATCTTGAGGTTCTTGTTCTTGTATTTGTCTAAACAAACAGGCTTGAAATGCAGATAGAGTGCTGGAGTCTAATTGAGGTGAGGTGATTTCCATCATTGTTCCGCCGTCTCACATTTCCATACCTCATGCACCGCACGCACGGATAGGAAATGAATGAGATCTTAGGATCCTTAATGTGCATGACACTCGCTCTCTCATTATTGATGAGGGAGAGATAGAGAAGTCTCCATGCTTCAGTCGAGAGGTCAGACAAAACAGATTGGCGAATGCAAAGTGCAGACTGTGGGGTTTGCAAAGTCACAGAAAATATAGAGCGAGTGGAATATCAAGTTTTTAAGTTGTTTTTTTTTTGCCTAATGTTTAATGAAGGACCCACAGAAAGTGATTGCCAAGAAAACCTCAGGAGCCAAAGTTCTTTGGCCAAGCCTCCTGCTCCTCAGAACTGCATGGGCTGCCTGACAGCATCATATTGATCTCTAGCAACAGTGCTTGCCTGTTATACACTAGGCCCTGTCGTCTAGTTCCTTTATCTCATCCTGGTGCTGCATCTCTGTGCCAGCACTGAGTACAGCCTCTTTTAATTACCATCTCTCCATGGCACCCCCTGCCTGCTATCTGACAGCTGAATCGACAGAAGCCACCCCTGCCTTGTTCATTATGAAAACAGCAAGAGGACCTGGGGCCTGATGACTAAACTTTGTAAACTTAAGCTTCCGGATGCATTTACATTGTCGTCTGTGGAGCCAATAGTTTAGTAAACAACAAAAAAATGCGTCTTTTTTTTGCTTTAGCATAGGGCTAATGAGGGATGGGCACAGATTTGAGGTACAATAGTTTTCCCAAAGGGAGATTTATTATAATAGATACAAAAAAAAAAGCACTGTTGTGCCTGAAGCCAGATGCCGATGCCAAGAGCAGCAGAGGGAGTGCTTGTAGCTGTTGCTCTTGTGATGTAAAGAGTCCTAGCAGGTTATGTTCTGGATACGTATCCAAATCTACAGTGTTTGTGGACAGCTGTTTCGGTTCTGTCTCTTGCTGATTCGACCAATTGTATGCATTTAAAACAAATGCACTCACATTATCTGAAGCTGAGGCCCAGAACCCACACAAGCATTCTGAGAAGATTCAAACTTCACCAAAGAACCTTCTACTTCTCTGGTGACCTTCTATTACCCAGCATTACATCACCAAGCATTAAATCTTGAATATATTCCATCCATTTTCTTTACTTGATTATTGCTTATCGGGTCATGGCTTATCTCCATATCACATGGGGTGAAAGGTGGGGCACGCCTTTCGTATAAGTCGAAAGGTGGGGCACGACTTAAAGTATAGAAAAGATACGGCCGGGAGACAAAAGTATAAAAAAAAAGATACGGCCAGGAGACAAAAGTATAAAAAAAGATCCAGCCAGAGACAAAAGTATAGAAAAGATACAGCCAGGAGACAAAAGTATAAAAAAGATACGGCCAGGAGACAAAAGTATAGAAAAGATACGGCCAGGAGACAAAAGTATAGAAAAGATACAGCCAGGAGACAAAAAAGTATAAAAAAAGATACGGCCAGGAGACAAAAAAAGTATAAAAAAGATACGGCCAGGAGACAAAAGTATAAAAAAGATACAGCCAGGAGACGAAAAAGTATAAAAAAGATACAGCCAGGCGACAAAAGTATAGAAAAGATACAGCCAGGAGACAAAAGTATAGAAAAAAAATACAGCCAGGAGACAATATTGTAGAAAAACACAGCTATGAGAGTAATCCTTAAATATGATATGTAGGGGATAAGGTGAGTTTGTAATATATTTTCACATATATTTCCCAAATTTGCAAAGGGAAGAGAGGCTCCGGTGGGTAGAAACCAACTGTGTCTCACATGGCCGGCAGAGTAAACCCAAACCGCGGCAAGTGCCCCCATGGTGTTGGGCTGCAGAATGATTACCGACCAAAACAAGTCAATGGGAAAAAGCTGAAGTTTATAAATTATTTCAACAGAATGTATGCTATTTACACAAATTGTTTTAATGATTTTTGAAAGCTCAAAAGTTTTTTTTCTTGGCTCTAGTTTTATTTTCATGTGGCTCACGATGGCTCAATTTTCCCCTAAAAAAACTAGGCGGGACCATGTGATTGTAGGCTATGATTGACAGCTACACAGAACAGAGCGGACTTACTGCTGTCAACATGTCGTGAGAAAGATCATTTACACTCCCAACAATCAAATTAAGAGAAGTTGTTCTAAAATTCTTGTTTATAATTCCTAAAAAAGTTGTATATAACAGGCTGTGTGTGAGAGGGGCGTGTATGAGCCAGACTCGAGGCGGTGTTCTGAAACCATGATGGTTATCAGGAATTTGCGTGTACGCATGTGCACCGCTCAATGGTATCCTTCAGTCCAGCTATAAAAAAAGCTTTATTTTAACCTGATGGCATCAGGCGCTGTCATGCCGTCCATATTTTTTAGAGTCTATGGTAGAAACACAAAGTAGAGGTAAACATCCATGACATTGATAAATCTGTAACTACCGCTAACATATTTAATTATTTGTGTTGAAAATCAGGCTGAAAATAAATGTTGAATCCCACAAGCTGTTTTATTGAAGGCTACATCACCTCTATTGGTCAGATAATAACTTGTTTACCACTCTGTAAACAACACATTCCTACAGCATCAAAGTAGTGTAATAGTAAAACTATTTAGAATCTTACTGTCTGAGGTAGAACAGGAAGTTACTTCCCGACCTGAAGTTACACAACAACAGGCAGTTGCTTGAATAAAGAACCTGAGCCACTGTCTCAGGGTCTTCCATCCCCCCTTCTTTGTTCTGAATACAGCATGGTTTGTTAGCTGTTTAGCATTCCCAGTGTTTTAAAGCTCAATAACACTTCTTAAACCTTGCTTCCAGCATCTTTATAATAATGGGTTATCAAAATATTTTCAATACCAGTTGTTTAGGTGAATACAGACCTGAACAGCAAAGCTAACCAAGCTTTTGTTTGTGGTAAACCACTAAATACAAAGAAGATTAAGAGTGAACAGGTGCAGGGAATCTGAACAAACGAGGAGAAAGACAGGTGCTGACGATTAACAAGCATTGAGACTATAGCCATGTGACAACAGCAATACAAAACATTTTGTGCAACAAGTTGATGAAGGAATACAACAATATTGTCTAGAAAGTTAATTTTCATTTTTATTTTTGGGGAGATTTTCCTTTCTTTTGTTTTGTTTTGTGATCTTGACCTAAAAAAATACTTTTACTACATAATATAAATGGCCATCCTAATTTGTGAGCCTAAAACAACTCTCCTGAAAGTGACCCTGTGAAAATGATTAAAAACTGCATATTTGGAGAGCATCTCTTATCTGTGTCGCTTGGCATTTTATGCGTACGAATCTCTAGAGAGCTGTTAGGCAGTGAATTCTTTTATCACTGCGCTTGATGAATGCCTTTTTATGGAGAGCTCTGAAAACGATCAGCATCTGGGAAATGATCCTTGAACTTGGGGTAAAAACGATTTTATCAGAGTGAACAGTAAGAACTTAGCATTGAAAGGTCAGGTTTATGATATTTGACTTTTACATCTTCGGGCTCTACTCTGAATTGCTGAATTGAAGCATCTGACCACCCGCTGTTTTATCCCGGTGTTCCCCCTCAAGTGCATCCTCAAATCAGGAAGTTTAGTTCACTTACACTGTCACATTACGGTCTGGGCAGCTGTCTCCAAAGGTCCCCCCTTGCTCTTTGAAGGTGATAAGGTTCCAAACAGCCACCACTGTGTCCTCAGGCACGTTGAAATGGAAGAGCTCGACGCTGGCAAAGGAGCGGTAGGCATTGAGCTTGCGAGGCGTCCGTGTGAAGTAGTCAGTTACAAACAGGCAATCTAGAGAATGGAGGAAGCCGAGAGTTATTGAGATGAAAGATGGCGATCTTTGGCAATCAGCTAGATGAGCTGGAAGGAAGTTTGGAGAAATTGTAGTTCATCGTTTGGTTGACCTTCCCTCTGAAAGTGCCACCAGTGATTTAATCACATTTGCCATGGGTCATGCATGCTTTGGCATCCTTTCAAACCCTGACTCTATGCAAAATTAATTTCATTGCAATCCTTCAGAACAGGGAGGAAGCAGTAAAATGACATTTGCAGTCTGCCTTAATGAGCCGTGGCTTCCTATGGCTCCATCCTCAGAGAGCCTAATGGCTTCCAATCTCCTCGTGATTTGTGGAGGGAAACATTTTCACCCAACTGCGGCTCATACCCCCATGATATTCATGTTTTCCTGTCTGTTAATACACAAGATGAAGGTAATGCAGTTTATGAATTCCGAATGGGCTCAAGGTGAACATCTACATCTGTTAAAGGCAGTCGAGGGTCTATGAGATTTCACTGTCTCCAAAATTAGTATGCATCCTTAATATAGTCTTTGAAGGTCACTCGGGATGGTACAGCCATTAGAGAGAAAACCTGTTTGCCTTGCACTGGTAACAGCTCAAGTTAATGAATGTATGTCATGTTTGTACCAGTCTTAAAAACAGTCTAATAACACTATAATCAAACTGGCCAGGAAAATATCCGCAAAATTATCATTATTTTTTTTTTTTTATGGAATCCAAATTCTGCCAGGGTAAAAAAATAGAAATGGCTTAAAAAGTCAAAAATCTGACTTAAAATTTAAATTTGATAATTTTTTTTTATAAAATTTTCAAACTTTAGAGATAAATTTCTTTAAAATTTTGAGATAAAATGTAAAAAAACTGATGCATGATATATGCACTACAACGCTGTAAGAATAGTCCAGTTTAAGGAACTTTTGAATATCTTTTTTTTAACCTGGCTGAAATTAACTTCCATTTTTTAGGTGACAATTTTAAGGGAAACACTTTAAAATTTACTTTTTAAAAGAGCTGACAGTGTTTTGTAAAATAAAAAGAACCCGGAAGGCATTCAAATGCTGCAGTGACTAGAAACAGTTTTATTTATGAGTTCTACTTGCCAAAGTGGGAGGTCTCCCTGTAACAAAATACTCTGAAATAAAGATATTTCACTTTAACTTTATAGTAAACCCTTTGACATATTTTGTATGTAAATTAAGGGAAGAGTTGTTTTATTGCCTTTGTAATATCATTTCAGCAGAATCTATGGATCCAGAATGGTGTAGCAACCAAATGTTGAATTTCAGTTCAAATACATTTTTGTTAATTAAATTACAAAATTGTGTATATTTTCAGTTTCAGAATTCATGCAACATGAAATATTACATTAGACATCCGATTGTGCCTTCAAGGGTAATAAGATAGTTTGGTGACATAAAAAAGTTCTATATTTCTCTAAAAACCCTTGCTCAAATGCACTGTACAGAAATCCGCAATATAATTATAAATAAATAAACATGACTATCGCAAGGCTGATTCTGAACACCCTCGATGTCCTTGACCTGGTTGATCTGAAATCTCAAACCCATCGATAGCAAACACCCCCTAAGCTTAAGAGAAGCACTGCCGTTTATCTCTAGAAATTGTATGAAAAAAGAGGAAATGTGCAAGGAAGGACGGCTGGATGACTAAAGTCAAATCACAGCACCTGCACGTGGGCTCTAGCCATCTATTCAATCTCTTTCCTGTCGAATCCATTCCTTGTGTTATTAAAAGACATAACAAATCAACAGCTTTGACACTTTTATTAAGCTGATGGACTCTCAGAGGTATGACGCCAGTATGGCCTCTTCATCTGTTAGCTCCGACAGCACGGCACATCCCACTGATGGGCTTCACGGGCAATCACTTACAGTGTAAGTTAAATTACAGAGTGAAAAATTGTTGATGGACTGTTTGGTACCAGATGAACCGCAGAACTGTTCAGAACTGCATCCAGTGCAAAAATAAAGCATCTAAAATAAACACCTCAATGGGTTACATTAAACTTACAAATCAGTTAATGCTATTTAGGCTATCATTTATGAACAGTGAACACTACGTTTAGTTTAATCTAATATATAGTTGTATGTGATTGCAAGGTTAAAACGAGGGGTTGGCATCATGCATGACAGCTCAAAGAAGCTGTTGTTGAAAAGAAGTGTTTGTTTGTGAATGACAGGGAAACCTACATTTTGCAAGATTACATGGCACCTCTGTGATTCCTTTTTCGCCAAACATTATGTAATATTAGCATATACAATAGACAGCCTTAGAATATATCCAGAAATACTTGCTTCTGGGGAACTATTCAGATAAATGTGTGCTAAGTGTCATTTTACGTAATCCATTCTATTCAAAAGTTCAGTCATTAAAGGGTTTAAAAATGTTTTTCTTTGTTTTCTTTTTCATTTTTACTTATTAAAACTAAATTAGGAAAATAAAATGAAGAAAATTGCAAAAAACTGCTTTTCAACAAAGAAGACTTTTTCAAGGAAACCGATTCGCCCAAGTTGTTCTTCTGAAGTAGGTGTTATGACAAGTGATAGATACATACATAGACTACGCTCAAACGATTCTGCAACTTTACTGCTGAAATGTATTATGTGATGTATACGAATGTTCAATAAAAAACGATCCTACAACTTGTCTCAATTCTGTATCTCGATTTAATCTGGTATTTATAAAATATGCATTGTTCTAATTACAGATATTATGCTGCATAAATATTTTTTCAGTATTTGTTGCTTTTATTTTTCCATGTATCTTGACTAAAAACACAGCAAATCTGTTAAACAATTCCGATACATTTATTGAAAATTGCATAAAAGCTATTATAGAAAACAAACTTCCAAGTCACATTGAGCAGTCGAAAAAGTCAAAACATCCATTTTTAGTCCAATATTCTAAAACATTATATTTACAAAGAAGTTGAAGAATAGTGCAGAATAGAAAACCATAGTTTTAAGTACATATCTGGATAAAGCAAAAAATATATATTAAAAAATATATATATTTTTTTGTTTTATATTTTTTGTTTGAAATCGAATTTGGAATGGACAGAAGATACCCTGATTAAAAAGGCCCCGGACTTCTAAGGGTTAATGTAATACAAATGCTGCGACTGTCAGTTCTTTCAATGTTTCTTTAAAAAAATAAGACAAACTAATTGACAACAGCTTCCATCGTTACACAAAGTTAATGGGACAAACCAGCTCTGGACAGAGTACGAAGGGAGAATATAAAGGGGACAATATTGGAAACAATAACCGGGTAACAATAAAGTGGGGTCGCAGTAGGAGAGCACCTGGCACATGAAAACAGATTTGCTAAACAAAATAAGAGCCATGAACAGTAAAAAATGAAAAGCCAAATCTTCACACAAAATTAGATAAAAAAATCAATAAACCTAACGAGCAAAGTACAACATGGCTAATAAAAGTATACCTAAAACCAAGATAGGACAGTATTATATTTTTAAAACATGGCATTGACTTATATTTATTTGTGTCCTGCTGGGGTGAATGTATCCTAACAAAAACAAAAATGAGCCATTACTAGGATCTCAATCTTTAAATGTTCATGCCAAATCTCTGAAATAGTATCAGAAATTTCTGAAGTAAAGGGGCTTAACGAAGGCACTTCTGAAGCGGAAGCATAAGAAAAGCATGTTTGTTTGAAGGAACAGGTGAGTGTTTGGTGTATTTTTCTAGCGCAGGCCCCAACTGATGTTAACCACTGGACCAGACAAGCAATAAATCACAAACCCTTTTATTACTTTCATGTCAATATCCCCCACACAACAAAATTTACTGTCGCTCAATACCAGTCCCTTTCTTTCAATCTAAGCTTTGGATTTGGTTCTTTGCAGTCGCTTTCCTCTCCAGCGGTGATGGGGAATCAATAATTAAAGATGTTTCCCTCTCTCCTACATATGTAGAGATCCACATGCCATTGTTCCAGCACAAGCTGCACAGATATTGAGGTCAATGATTCTGCATCACTCAAGGGTTTGCTCATGTAAAATACATTTTAATCTTATAATATGTGACACCTTTAGAGTAGATGTAGGGAACCTCCTAGTGTTTTCTAGCCTCACTGAACAGACAATGAGGTACAGAGTTGACATGCGACCTATATAATTTTAAACATTTTTAAAGCTAACTTCACTTAAGTTTAGGTCTAACTCAGACCCCTCTGCCTGCTTCTGTCAGAAATCCATACCATTTTTCAACAAATTATTCATTATTTCCCTACGGAGGACAGAAATTGACAGTGGGAGAGCTTTGGATGGTATAGTGAGGGGGCAGGTCTTGCAAAGGGTCAACTTTCAGTAAAAGATCTATTTATCTTTGTGTCACAATCCATAGATGTGTGCATTTAGAAACTTCATTACTGGTTGTTCCAATGGGGAGCTATTTGTAAACTGTCAGCCAAAAAGATGTGCGGCCAAAACCATTTTTCAATTGTGTGTTTCTATTCAATTAGTGAAAGAAGTTTTTGACCCCCTGCTCTCCTAGGTGTTTTTTGAGCAAAATCAACTGAACAAATGAACCCAAACACACATGCCTTCAAACATTATGAGTTAGGAATGTTGTTCCTGCCAAAAAACTGCAGCGCATCAAAGATAAGATGGACAAGACCATCAAACCATGGGTGAGAATCTCCATCCCTCTCACTGGACATTTCAAATGGGCCGTGGATGTACAATACAAAGAGGATAGTGCGGAAGAGGCTCTTTTTTGAGCCACCTTACCCAACGTATACCTATTTCTCTGTTTCTTTCTCGAATCCTACCTCTCAACATTGGCCAGTCCTCACCTTGTCTATGTGGCCAGAGGGGTCTTATTTCACTGCATGTAACAGTGTATGTGACAAATAAAGGCTACTACTAAATAATGTTAGCCAGTTCTGTTAAAAATATGATGTGCTAGTGTGTCACTGTGACTCATTGGATGATGTGCTTCCTTTGTGAAGAATGTATTTAAGCAGTTTAAACTTCCATGAATTTAACTTCCTGTCTCTCTTGGACCTCTCTTGGAACAGACAGAAAAAAGAGAAAGAGAGAGTTCAGGAGCCGCAAGGGGCTCGAGGGGAATGTATATTTTTGCTTTATAACCTATCAATACAATACATAAACCTGTTCCCTTTCGGTTCATTACAATTCTGTCTCTCGAGTCTTCAAAATTAAAAGAATAATGTAAATTTCAATTACAATACATATGATCTGTGTATGACAAAATCTGCTACCTTGGAGTAGTCCTCGTTTGGCTGGCATAGATACTGTGATCTAGAGCTATAAAATTATGCATTAGCTTGTTTTTTTTTAAAGGGCAACCTCTCAAAATCTATTCTGAAAAGAAAAGTACCATGAATTTCGTTGCACGGATCTCTGCAAGCATAAATATTCTCCCAGAAGTCAGACTACAACACTTTCAGGACAGTTCAGAAATACTGTGTTCATTACAGCTTCTGGAAGGATTCTTGAGTTTGAGAACAAAAGCTATAATTCCTTCTTTAGATAAGTGCACCTGGAATAAATCCAGGAGATGCAAGCTTCTTGCAGGCAGACGCCTTCACGCTTCTCTTGCGCATCATCTGGCTCCCATCTATATATGTTCATCAGCGCCATTCCTTTCCCCAAGGTTATACGGTTTTAGTGTGATAATTTTCTGCATTTATGAGAAGCATTTCAGGGTAGAAGCTGTTCAGTCAGTTTCCATCATGCTGGAATGCTGTGATGAAGAGATGACTTGTGACATGTGCATCATAAAATTACCATCAGATCAAATCTCTAGAGGGAAAAGGATCCAACCCTTGAATGAATGCTATGCCTGTGCTGCGAGTGCATCAACAGCACTTAGAAAAGATTCGTGTGGAAAGAGACTGTGTGCGATTAAGTGTTTCTCAACGAGAAATTGGCTCGTTTTAGTAAAGAGAAGTAAGTAATGGTCACATACTGTAAGTACTAGAAAGTACTGGATAGATGGATGGATGGATGGATGGATGGATGGATGGAAAAAAGTAAATAAGTATATAAACGTATATAATGTAAGTTCAATGAGTTGTGTCTTTGGGCAAAAGGACAAAGACAAATCTGAACTTGTTGACAATTACATCTGAAGAACTCTGTTATTTTTATCAGTCAGGTTTATAAATTGCATAGAATAAGTGTGTGTCTCAATCTGCAGGCTGGATTGACCTCTAGAGGCAGGTAGACATGGGTTTCTAATGCTCACACATCCGAGCCCACATCCATGGATTACAATCTTCAAAGAGATGCTCACAGAGACACTCCAAGCAAAGCCTGGTGTAATCTGCACTGGCAACATAATTACCTGGGCTAATATTGCAGCATGATGCAGATGAAGAGAAAAATCACCTTAAACTAAGCCCTCAAAACTGTCAGTGTGAAATCAAACCACTTCAAACGTTCAACAATGGTATAAGCAACCACATACTTTAGTATATGAAAAGAAAAGAAAATCTGACTTCACATAATGGAACATATATGTCAATTTAAAATTTAGTTCTGCTGAATTTATAAATGGCAGGCTGGAGCTAGTGGAATCCAATGTTGGTTTTGGACCATCACGGTTCTGGGATGACAACCAGAAATTGTTTTTTTTTTTTTTTTATTAGTTAATAAGACCCCCTTTTGGGGGTCTGCTGGTGCCTATCTCCAGTGCACACTGGGTGAGAGGCAGGGCTACACCCTGGACAGGTCACCAGTCCATCGCAGGGCAACATTCACACACACATTCACACCTAAGGAGAATTTACATTATTCAATTAATCTAACCGCATGTTTTGGGATTGTGGGGGAAACCAGAGTACCTGAAGGAAACCCCCACAGGCACAGGGAGAACATGCAAACTCCTTCCAGGAAGGTCAACGCCGAGCCTTGATCCGACAACCTTCTAACTGGAAAGTCACACTGCTACCCACTGCGCCACCGTGCTTCCCTGAAATTGATATTGGTTAAGTATTTTTTCCCATTCAGTTCGTCAAACCGCTGTGATTGGCTTGTTTTGTTCGGTTGTTTTGATTGGCATGTGATTGTTTGGTCACCTGTCTTCACCTGAGAAAGGGAGCGGTAGACAGCGCTCAAGAACAAAATTTCGAGATGTACTGGCAGAAAGGTAGAAGAAGAGAAGAGAAGAGAGGAGAGGAGAGGAGAGGAGAGGAGAGGAGAGGAGAGGAGAGGAGAGGAGAGGAGAAGAGAAGAGAAGAGAAGAGAAGAGAAGAGAAGAGAAGAGAAGAGAAGAGAAGAGAAGAGAAGAGAAGAGAAGAGAAGAGAAGAGAAGAGAAGAGAAGAGAAGAGAAGAGAAGAGAAGAGAAGAGAAGAGAAGAGAAGACCAATCCTCTTCTTCCTCTCTATAGGGGAATAGATTGTTTGTCTCTGGAAGCTAGGGCACAGGATCTAATAATGGAGAGCCCTGAGGGGAACTCTGCTTTTGGTTGTAGATGCGAACGTTGACACAAGGACGTGGTCGCATGGTGCCCTGATGTCTAGAAAAAGTTCATAATTGGGTGTTAGGTGTGGGTATAATAGAAAATACAGTTTTATTAGCTTTTAAACACTTCAAATGTTAAACAGCTAACAGGGAACAACGGAGAGGGGGAGGGGGGAAGAGAGTGAAAGAGTGAAGCAGCTCTTTCTAGGTTTAGAAAAGAAGAGAAAGAGTGGGATCTACAACACCCTGACTTATAAAGCCTAGCTGTGATGTCACTTCCTGTTTGTGATTTAACTTCCTGTTCTAAATTGTAAACAATTCAGACAAAAACACCATGCATTTATTTATTTAATCTTTGGTAAACCTACCTCTATCTAGGGAAAAAAATTCTATGAATTTCTAAGAAGGGATTTCCAATATCTGGCAAGTCTATCCAGGTGTTCTGTTGGAAGTTAAGGATGCCATTAAGAATTCTTTGCTTCAGCTTTATATGTGTCTGCCTGGGAGCTCCACAAGGCACTCCAGCTAAAGTCTGACGATGACCACCTCTCTACCAACCTGTCACATTCTGTCTATGTGCATAAAGTATCCATGCTAGATAGTGTCCTGCTCAGGAAATTCCACATTGTTTTACCAAAAAGAACTAATCATACTTCATGTATTGTATCCTACAGTTGTTTGCTGTATGCATAATATTAATGAGCCAGCTCAAGCAATACCAGCAGCCGCACACGGTCAATTAATAGCTGATTCTTCATGGCAAGCATGAAATGAGTGCTGTCAAGAATGATGAGTGCTGCTAACGTTCTTGTAATAGTGCTTAAAATCATACTCCATGACTGCAAAGATGTACGTGTACACTACAGAACACACCATCCCGGTGTCCCTCTCAGAAAAGATCACTTCAATTGTCCTTGTTCAGCCTCAGGTCAGCTCCATGGCCAAAGTTAAAAGGAAGCAGATGTCAAACAGGAGGCGATCATATTAAACAGTGGCATGTACTTTGAATAGTGCACAGACTATGGTTAAAGGCCAGATGAGGGAAGGTGAGACAGAGCAATGAACGCATCAGTCACGGTGCCCTAGGGTGAACCCTCATCATGCAGCCCTGATCTGTTACTCCTACCACAGCAATTTTCAACATGCTCCTAGTTAAATTCAATGGAGAGCTTTTTATGAAATTGTCAGTGCTGCCAAGGGTTTTTGTAATGCACCGTCTCAAGACTGACAACTCATTCTACCTGCATAAAACACAGTCTGTCTGTGCACACCATCACTGTCTGCTCCATAATTAATAGCAGCGAGTAGAGTGTGCTCCGTTTCTGCTGTCGAGCGTGCATATTTCTGGGTCTCTATCCCAGATAAAAGCCTAGACTTGTGCCTTGGAGCTCTTTAGCATGGCTCTGTCACTTGCCCTTTACATTCTGCCTGACGTTACACCATTCAGCCGGGGTTCCGCACACATCGATGACTGATCCAAACCGACATGAAAGAATGTATTTCCAGCCTGGAGCCTGAATACTGGTGCGTCGTAAAGATGGCTCGAAGCCAGAAGGTATTGCAGTAGGATTTGCAACACAATGCATCTCAGGTTTTAATTGAGTTTCATGGATTACTCCGGCCATGCGTTTGTCAGGACAGCTTCCTGCCAGAGGTTTAGAAACTGTTGCTCTTTTGTAATAGATTCAGTCCAGTAATGTCTTACAATGTCATACAGAAAAAAATCTCTGCTCAGAACCTAATCTGAATCACACTCACCTCGTCGTCCAATCACCTTCTCTGCAAACTACTATAAAAGACAACAACTCCCATCAGCCCCTTGTTTGCTATCAATGATGTCCGTGTTACTTCCTGGACTCCCTTGATGGCTTTTCCATCGTTTGCTATGTGAGTTCTTGACCATTTCTCTACTCAGAGGTGGTTTCCTGTTGGTGTGCGATCTCCAACGTTGGCTTGAGTTCTCCAGTTAACACCCTTGCCTCGCTTCATGCCTGGTGGTGTATGCAACAATACTCAGGTCACCCTCCTCGGTTCAGTACGATTTCTCATTTGAATAACTCCTGTAACACACACTGGACTTCTTCATGATGCTCTTCCCGTGTTCCTTGCTTGTTACAGCAGCCTTGTGTCCATTGTGCTTTCTCGCTCTCGCTCTCAAGTAATATTTGATGTATGGGATCCATTTCAGATATGTTTGTGACGTTGTTTACAATGAAACAAAATGGTTCAAACTACCAATAATTGCAGGTTACGTCTCGTACAGGAGTTTTGTAAGTCTTTTTGACATTAAAGTCTTTCAAACTGTTGATGGACACTAGCACAAACCAAATAATTAACTTTTCAAAATTATGATATGGGCTCTTTAAGGCAATGCTTTTTTTTTTTTTTTACATTTTCTGTCCTGCTTAAAAGCCACCACATGGGAGGGGAGGTGTTTCGTTTGAGCTGGACAGTGTTGTTCTCTCCAGAGAAGTGAACAAATGATGTGGTGTTTCCTTCTCTGGATGGAAACCGTGATTTTATGTGATTTTTTATTTATTTATTTTTTCCATGGACCAGTTCGCATTAATTATATCAGGACAGGAGGGTGTTAAAAGAAAATGGGTGGAGAGAATGAGAGATGTAAGGGAGGCCATTTATAATGTACATCACAGAGTGGGGAGTGGATAGAATCATACGCGTCACATTTACAATCTGATCTGAACGGAGACACACAGACATATTAAATAATTAAGTGAATATAGTATGAGGTGCCTGGGAGAGGAGAGCTAATCCATTAGCATCAACCCTTACTTTCACAGTAGTAAATAGTTAAAACAACAATCTGTTCCACATTAATCCAGAGCAATGGATATAATGCTCTGCACCAATCCATAACAATCAAACAACAGATTTATGAATTTTACAGATGCTTTCATCAGAGGTGACTTAAGTTTGCGAGAAAACCCACAATATTCATAAGAAGAGGTTCTAGCTGATTCACAATTCATTAAGTGCTTTGGGTTTTATTTATTTTTGTTTTTTTGTTTAACAAATGTACAAAGAGCTCCACACAAGAAGAGTTTTCAGTTCTTTTCTTTTTTTTAAATTGTGATAGACTCTGCTTTTCGGATTGGGGCTGGAAAATAATTCTTCCAGCCGGTAACTTTGAAAGAGAAAGTTCTGATGAGAGATTTTTTTGAGGCTTTGAGATGGAACCTCTATTCGTTTTCTGAGCACAGACTTCAAGTGGGGATGTAGGACTGCACGAGAATGTAATGGGGAGGGATGGTGCTGACCCTGTAACTGATGCGAACATCTGTGTTTTGAACTTGACACAGGCTGCAATGGAACTTCTAGAAAATGTTCAGTTTTTCTGGGATGAAAAGTGGAAAAACAACCAATATGATGGTCAGAAAATTGCATCAGCAGTGCATCAGGTTTTAAAATTCCTGCAGGTTTTAATCAACTTTTGTTGTGAGAACATAAAGAAACATCATGGAGACAATACATGGACCCTGGCTTTATTTATTAAAATTACTCAAGCTACACCTTCCCAACAACGCCAGTATGTAGTCCCATTTGTATATGGATTTGTTTTAGTTTTATTACAAACATATGAACATATTTATTCAAACATATAAACTGGTTCCAAACGTTTGAAAAAATGGAGTTACTAACAAAATAAGCAGCACTTTTTTTGTCAAAACTTGTTATGGCTCATATATTCCTGCTGTGTCTTAGCTATTTTCCCCCAAAGCACAACAAACAACAGCTAAAAATACAATGAAGATCACCATGGAAACAGAAAGTTAGAAGTGAAAATCAAAGTATCTCTATAAAATTCAACTGTGATTAACTGTGATCTCTCATCTTAAGGCAGGTTAATCAATGAACCAAATATCGGATTTAATAAAAAAAAAGACTTAAAAAAACGAATTAACAAATTATTTAATCAGCAATTGTGAAATGAAATTCAAATCCCATTTCACTTGACTTAAGCGAGCTAGATAAAAAATGAATGAAAATGTCATTAGTTTAATGGCTTCGGAAGCATTTGGATTAAAAAAAAGTATTTCTAATAAATTATGCACAGTAAAATTAGCAAATAATGTGAATTTTGATTTAATGTGTACTTGTACTTTCAACTACTGTTGAAAAAACAAAAACACAAAAGGTTCTGCTAACAAGCCAACAGTCCAATGTATTTACCGTCGCATTGCTTAAATCCTCCACTCAACAGAGTTTAATTTCCCTGCTTTTGACCCCTGTTGTATTTCTATCAATCAAGAGGCTGAGCTGTCGACAGGCAATGGAGCACAGAAGTGGATAAATCCAATCACTGCTAATGAGTCTTATATCGCTCATCTCAGAAGAGTTGTATAGTGGATCAGCAACTGCTCTAAACACCAGGCTTGGCTCAGGCACCACGGGCAAATAAGGAAGCTGCCAAACTTGCTCCATCTTTCACTCCCTACCTCTCTGCTTATCTTTGCAAGCTAAGACATTGGAGAAAACTTCATATCCAGGATGGAGTATCTGCATCAGGATAATTTTTAATATATCCAGAAAAAAGTGCAAGTAACAGATTCTGTGATCATATGCAGCTTGACTCATATACCTTCCAAGACCCCGAGAAACAAAGTTAATAAATAGAGTAGAAGTTGTAATCATTCAAAACATTAAGTCACAATCTCACTAGCTATGTCATGCCTGAGTTTGAGTTTATCCTATCATTCACTACAATATCTCCACTATCTCCTTGTATTCTCACCACATTATCAGTTTGCTGTTCCACTATGTTCTTTCCCTTTATATTCTCTCACTTCACCCTTGCTCACTGTGAGTCCTACGGTTCACACCTTCTGACTCTCCGGGACTGCTTCTAGCCTTCTAGGATCACCTCCGTTCTCCATGCTACTGCTCTATTCATCTCTTTTCTGATGTTAACCTCTCCATCTTCCCTGAAGACATCGTTTGATCTGTTCCTCTCTTGGCTGAGTGACGTTACCTTTTAAGGAATGTAATGTTTCTGTACCGTTCTTAATCTGCAAGGCAATATAGTGCATATAGTTTGTAATCCTGTGTTTCCGTCTACCTCCTACTAGCCAGCGTGAAAAGTTTATTAAACAAGGGTGACAGCAGCTTTTTGGTTTGCAGGACCTGTTTCTGAGAACACTTGCATAGTCGGTTTAGACTGTAAAAAAATATGGATGACATAACACCACCTACTGCCATTAGGCTAATATGAGACAGCCTCCGATCTGCCCTGGCTGCTGCTATTGACAGGTGCACATGCGCACTCGCGACTTCCTGACAAGGATGGAACTGTGATGGTTTCAGAGCTCCGCCTCAAGTCTGGCTTGCACCCGCCCCTCTCACTCCTTTAAATTTGATCATTGGCAGTGTAAATTCTCTTTCGCACGACGTGATGACAGCAGTAAGTCCGCTCTGCTCTGTGTAGCTGTCAATCATAGCTGTCAATCACATGGCCCTGCCTAGTTTTTTTTTAGGGGAAAACTGAGCCATCGTGAGCCACATGAAAATAATTTTAAAACAACAACAAAAAAACCCAACTATTGAACTTTGTTCAGTGTATATACACACTTTGAAAATCATTACAACCATTTCTGTAAATAATGTAATGTCTGCGGTAATCATTTTTAAAGTTCAGCTTTTTCCCATAGACTTGTATTGGGTGGTAATCATTCTACAGTCAGCACCATGGGGGCTGTGAGCCACACTTTTATTTTAGGTTTAGGGGAAACAGATCATTCCTGGGCAGAAATGTGCCCCTGCACTCTGTGTAATACATTTATTTTGTTCCTTCAGGTTCTTGAAAAACCGTCTCATCTGAAGAACAGTTGCGTGTCTCATCTACTGAAATGCACAGTACATGTACACATATGAAAGCTGCAGAGAAAGTTATTGTTCTTGGTTCAAATACAGCACAAACATGTCCACTCCAAACACTTCTTGTGTGTGTGTAAGTGTAAAGATGTATTCTGTCAAGCTAGAAAGAAGAATTGATGAAGTTACTGTTCTTGATGAGAAATATTTCATTCCTCTTGTTTTCTTTGCAAACATAATATTCAAGAGAACTCCTGTTTTTTCCTTTAATTTTACCTATTCTTCTTCCAGGAAATTAAATACAATTCAAAAATTTAGTGTATATATACTTTTAAATTTCTATTATATACTAGTATTTTTCAAAACGCCATAACTCGCCTTCAGGTGACATTGGAATGTCTCTGATGGACTTTATTGACTGTGGTAAGTTGGAAAATGGCCTTATTCTTTTCCGCAATGATTCTAAAACTATTCAAAATGTTTGCTGTAGATGACAGTCAACATTTCCACCTCTTCAGCACCTCATCTTCTTTGCGTTGTGTTTGATTTGGTTGAGTTATTGCATTTTGAGAAAAACCTCAAATGACGTTTAGCAAGGTTTGGGAAAAAATAAAAAATATATATTTTTTAATTGTGTTAATTGAGTTTTGGAAATTTTGATATTTAAAGAAACTCATATCAATAGCAAACAGTTTTTGAGAAATCTGCATCTTAGATTGATGCGTGAATGTCATTGCAGACTTTCTTTGTATCACATAAACCACATCATGACTTTGCTGAGGATTAGGCCATCTTAAGTCTAGCCCCATCCCCTGAGACCAGTTGCCTGTAAACATCCATCACAAGGTTATCCTCTTAAAACAAAAGAGACTCCTAATTACACTTCTATGCTCTCTGAATTGATTAATCGGGCAAAATGAGCTCCTTAGCTGCTGGGCAAAGGGTGATTTAACTCAGTGCAGTCAACAACTCTTCTTTTTATTCCTTATACTTTCAATGCTACCATGCGTCTGTAATGATCTCCTTGATCCAAGCACTTCAGAACACAGACAAATTGTTAAATTACTCATTCATCTAAAATCAATTATTATGTTCAAATTGTACCTGAATCCTTGGCAAAGACTCTTTCCTGAGCTCAAACCCAGCTTCACACACTAACCTTGAACAAGCAACTACTGCCTTGTAACGTGGGATTAATATAACCTCCTGTATAGGTTCAAGGGCTGAAAAGGAGACAATACATCGAGGACCAAGCTTCACTTCTGCCGTTGGCCTGGAAGTGAAGGCAGAAAGAGGCTTAGCCATGAGAGTTTCTTGCAGGTAAAAATGGCACATTTCCAAAGGGCATGGCCACATGTCAAAATGACAAATGTCACATGCTGGAAAAAGGAAGCAACCCCGGTGGGCGAATAATCTTGGAAGCACATTTACACGTACACGACCTTCACTATGAAAGGGCACAACGTGTCTCATAAAGGATAAATTATACAAAACGTGTGCAGTTGGAAAAAATGGAAAAAAGAGAAAAAATGGAAAAGGACTCAATTTGTTCCAAACAGGATTGATTTTCCTTTAATAGTTAGATGCCAATGAGGCCATTGTTTTTATTTACTGGACAGTGTTTTGGGAATGTTTAGTCCATTTGTTTCCCACTAAAACAACTTTTGACAGCACAGTGGCGCAGTGGGTAGCACTGTGGCCTTCCAGGTAGAAGGTTGTCGGTTCGAGGCTCGCCGGTGACCTTCCTGGAAGGAGTTTGCATGTTCTCCCTGTGCTTGCGTGGGTTTCCTTCGGGTACTCTGGTTTCCCCCACAATCCCCAAAAACATGTGGTTAGGTTAATTGAATAATCTAAATTCCCCTTAGGTGTGCATGTAAATAACTGTGTGTGAATGTTGCCCTGTCAACTGGCGAACTGTACAGGGTGTACCCCCGCCTCTCGCCCAATGTGTGCCGGAGATAGGCACCAGCAGACCCCCGTGACCCCGAAAAGGGAATAAGCGGGAATGAAAAAGAATGAATAAAATAACTTTTTTCTGAGTAAGTCACATTGGATGGCAGACCTTTTTATTTAAATAATGTGCGTTTTTACATGTATATGTAATTGTGATTTGTGACACTGATGCCAGTCATGGTTGATTAAGAAAACCTGAGCTTCCATTAAAATTAATATAAAATTAATATGCTTCCCAGCCATTGGATCAATTCATTCCATTGCGCGCCCAATCTTGGTTGCCCCCAATCCCCAGTGTGTATGTTCACATTGTGACTTCGGCTCTGTCCCGAGAGCACTTATATAATTACATAACTAAATACACATAGCCACTCACCACTAACATCCTATAAAATGTGCAACATGGAAAGCCTTCTATAAAGTTTTCTAACTTGAACATTTACCTGAAGCTCAGAAGGTAAAATGCTTCAAATCTTTTGTGTATATCAAACTTGCAAACTGAGTTATGTCATAAAGGCAATTTCCTATTTTGAGTCCCCATAACCCACCCATGGGTGCCAGTAGCCTCTGACCACCTCTGCAAGCAATACCAGTATAAAATACAGAGATTTTTAATTATTTAATTATTTTTTTGTCTGTTGAAATGTTCAAAAAGTTAAAACATTTTACTGTTCTACTGGAAAAGATTTTATCTTGAAATGTGTTTAGTTGTAGCCACTCGTCAACAGACATAGACTTGTAGATTTCTGAACCTGGTGCATTTAGAAGAAGTTGAAGTAAAAATGTGTAGCGCTACTTCCACTATTGTAAGTTATGATACAAGATGCCACCCATGGAAACTGAGCTTGTCATTGACATTATGGGATATCTACTCTTCTCGCCCTTCCATGAAAAACTGGCTGTAAATATACATTTTTATTTTGTCGCTAATTTGTTTTCATTTATTTTTTTTTTTTTGCTTAGGAATACTCTGCAATGTTACAGCCAATCATAATCTTTAATGAGCCTCCAGAACTTGGTAGAGCACTGTTTTTGATTGTAATTAATATGATCTAAACTACTTGCATTTTGTGTTATCTTGCGTATTAAGAGAGCAATATTTAAAACAGACTTTACAGCTATGTGCTAACAACTATTAGCACAGTAGCATTTGCTTCTCTGGTCGTTAATGGATCATTACTAATGTGCTACTTATTAGCTCACCCAAAAATAGAGCAGCACTGACTCCGAGCACATAATTATTGCACAGCAGTGTTACAAGATAGATTGATATTTGTAGAGGCAGCTAATATTTATCCTTCTGACTGAGCACCCATCTGCTAAAAAAGAAAAGTTGATGGGCCCTTAAAGTGGAAGTGCAGTTGTGGCATTTTCCCTTCCAGCTCGATCTTCTAAGGTTAAATCTTGTGTTTATTTGTAAAATAACAAAATCCAGTTTGATCTCACAAATTACAGGTTTTGGTTAGTGTCAATTGTATTTATTAATTAAGGTGTTTATTTAAAAAAAAGTATTTATTAAATAAAACAAAAAGTTTACGGAAAAGTTGAAAAGTTAAGTTTCTGGCAAAACTGCCCAAAGAAATCAAATACGTATACTAGTATTTATATACTGTATATACAACATATATACTATGAATGAAATTACAGGAATAAGACATAGACAACTGACTCATCACTAACCTTAGCACTTGCTAAACAGCTTAGTTCCACATTATTGGACTTCATAAGATTATCTTAAGAGCTTTTCCAAATATGTGCCATTTCTGTTCCTGGGACTTTAAATGTATAAATAAGAATTAAAATTTCTTTAGAAATACATTTTATTACTAGCCAAAATGTATTCAATCCTCTTCTTAGAAGCTATATTTAAGCTATAACATTTAAAATATTGATAAAATCCACATAAAACATTGAAAATGTCATGTACTGCTTGTCCCCAGTGTCTTATGCTTCACTTCAACATAAAACATAATGATTGAGATCTTTTAAAAAATACATTTATTTACACACAAAAAAGCTTACTTTGTCAGAAAGAAAACCCAAACATTTTAGTCATTACCAGCTCTTTACTCATCCCTGTAACCGGAACCCTCAAGAAAAAGAAGAGCATTTCCACAAGTCACTTTTTTCAGCAGGAAGTTGCATCACTGGGGTCTTTAAAAGGCCATGGGAAGAGCAATAGTGAGTTCTCTCAAATTCTAATTTACATATTTGATGATTTTGTGACAATATCTTGGAGCGCCACTTAAAAAATATTATCCTGTTACTCAAATTGTTTCAGAGATTTAATTAGTTTAGTGAAAAAATGCACATATTTCGTAAATAACAGAATTTGCAGAATTTCCTGGTTCCTGGTTGTGGCTATTTGGCAGGTATTTGCTAACAAAAATCTGTCCTGCTACTTATATAAGGAATAACAAGAGGGTTAGTAACAAGAAAAACCGGCACACATCTTTTGATTAAAAATCTGATAAAACATTTAAGTTACTTAAGGTGGACCAATACCCGTTTGAAATACTTAAGTATGTACGCTATTGGAATCTGTTTCAAAATCAAGTAAAAAGGACATTTTGTTACAACAAGCAAATGGCACCCATTTGGTGGAATGACTGTTAAAGCTTTTGGTATCTGAATACGAAGAGTGACCATAATTATGTTTATAGACGTTCTTGAATCAAACCGGTCACTTTAGTGTCTCTAAACCTTCCTTTCAAAGTGCTTCTCTCATCTTGTGCTTTTAATCAATGCCATCATGCATTTTTAACAGTCTGTTATTGATCTGTGGATATGGGTGCTCCACACAATAACTGTTTAATCTTCAAGCAGGTTACAGCCCCAATATTAATCCTGTCAAAAGGTAATTAAGCTACAGACAGTGTCATAAAGACAGAATAAAGAATAATAGAAATTAAATTGCAAGGCAAATGAGATAGGGTCCAGCAGACTCTATAATAAGTTGACATTATGGCATGAGTGCAACGTAAAAAAAAATCTATAATTTGGTTTGATTCTGCTTTCAACAACAAAATAAAATACATAATGTTTTTCTCAGTTTACATTTCTGTAGTCAACACCACCTGAAGTCTGCTACAGAAAATGTATGAAAAATATGCAGGGGCTCTTTCCTGGAATATCCTGCTGTGGTTTAAAATACCCTTATCATGCAACGCAGACATATCTGCTTTTCCAGAAAAGAAACTAAACTGACTGTCATTTTTCTGGTCGCTTAGTAGTGAGAGCTTCCTTCATTCTGTGTAGAAATAGGCTAGGGCCATTCAATTATCAACAAATATCCTGAAATGGATGGTGGAATTGACTTTAAAAAGCAATCCATTTTTACCTCTACAGATAGAACCTTAGACAGGACATCTTTCAAGATCAGTTGACCCAAATAAAACAAAATATATCACTTCTGTGTTGGAAAAGCTACCGCTGAAACAAAGTAACAATATATTTGAGTTGACTCTGTGAAGTAGTTACATTTACGTAGAGTGTAATCAAATGTTGTTGGTTTCCTCCATCATCAAATTTTCCTGCTTGTTTTTTTTTTTTTTATTCATTTAGAGACAGTAAAAAAAGAGAACTAGAATAACTGTGAAATTTTGACAAGGGTCTAGCTGCGCATCTAGCACGTGACTTCTAACACGACTCGACTGGCGCTCTCGGACTAGTGGACAGCACTCTCCCAGATATATGTTTTTTTCACGGTAATGGCAAACACGTTAATAATAGAGTTGGGTACAGGTCACTTCTATTTATAGCATTTGGTGAAAAAAAATGACTTATTTTAAAACTAAAATCTGAATTTGAAATATTTATGTTTGTATGACTTTTATGGCATCCTGAAACTCTTCATTTTGTCTGATCACTGGCATCTGGTGAAGAGTGAGCATGGTAAAAGCCATTATGAGACTTAACACGCAGTTGGTGAGGAGCAATATCTTCTAAACAGTGTGATTATTAATACAATAGTCTTTATAAGTAGCAGGCAGCACATTATAAGCAAACGTTCCTTAATGGCGTTTACTTTGCATTCATAGCAAGTGAACAAAATACCTTGTTTACTATTTTGGACAAAATTTCCACTTGAATAAATAATTAAAATTTACTTTAAAGGACAGAAAATTAAACACTAAAAGAAAAAATGTATGTGCAGCTTGTTTAATTACAGGTAATCATCGTACATTTTACATGAGGTTTTGTATTTGTAGAAAACTTGCATGAAAAAATTTAAATTTGAATTTTTAAACAGTGAATTTAGGTTAAATTATAGGTTTTGTACCATTTCTGTAAAAATTTCAGGTTAAAAATCTGTCATTTTCCCATTTTATAGGAGTTTTTTTACAGTGCATGGTGTACCCCACCTTTCACCTAAAGTGCGCTGGAGGTATCCACCAGCAGAACCCCATGACCCTGAAAAGGAACATGCAGGAAAAGAAAATAAATGTTGTCCAAAAATGATTATTCTTTTCCCAAAATCAAACAGTTCTCTTTTGAGGATACCTGAATTGATGAATAATGTGCAGCTGGAATTCATTAAAGTTTGTGCATATATGTGAATGGCATCTGCCAATTGGTCTTTTAAAGGACAGTCCTATTCTAACTGACTATGCAGACACAGAGAGCTGTGGGTCAATGACCTTAAAGAGTAAGGAACAAGAGGATGAACCCCAGTCTTTATGGTGATAAACACGCCATGATATCAAGGGGAGCCTGTCTTGATAAACTGGACCATTGGTGTTATTGCAGTGCTTGCAGGAGACCAGCCAAGGGCTTTGACATGAGAACGGCCATCTGTCTCACTCCGTCTCTCCTCCAGATCGATATTCACCTTCAGGAGAGTTTATGGCTGGTCCTGTGGTTTGCTATAATAACAGTCAAGCATGAAAACACGAACAAGCCGACGCTGCCAAGTATGCTGTGCTGTGGTTTTGTTATTGACTGGAAAATAGTCCAAGAATAAACATAGTGACCTTATTATCCACCATCACTCCATCTCAAACACTGATAGATACCTTTAGCTTTTTAAAATGTGAAAATTTAGTTTTATACAAGCTAATACGTGACTGAATTCACTAGGAAGTAATTAAACTTTCCAAACTTCCTGTATTTTTACCATTAAACCACACACTGTTAGCCAGGAGGAATCATAATTCTCTTTTTGGAAGCTCTTCTTTTTGTAGATGGTACAATTCGGGAACATGGCGACTGAAGTATGCATTACAGTTATGCCCTTGATGCACTTTAAATGCATACTATTTATAACTCTTCATCAGAGCAGCTTTAATGCATACTGTATTTCAACATTCTGCATTTCCACGTCCTAAACCTGTAAGCTTCATTGTAACAGGTTACATCAAGGTTACATTACCAAGAATTTTCAAAAGTACCTTTAACGCACTGTGTAACATGACTTTAAGTTATTCACAACTTGAATTTAAACGTGAAAATGCTCTGTAATGACATATATACCTTATTACCATCCCTCAGAACAATTTTGCTATATATTTTGCTTTGTGAGGAAAAGTTATTTTACTTTCTCTGCCAAGGAAAGAAACTAAAGGTGTCCGAAGTCTCTGAGGCCATGTTAACTCTTCATTAATTCAGAAAGATGTAAAAAATGGCCAAAGTGTGGACAGAGACATAGACATCATGAAGATACCTGATTGGCTGGATGTTTCAGCCTGTTAAATACAGTCAGTGGTTGTCCCTCAAGACTCCTTGTATTTACTATGCAAAAATGTAAAGTTTAATAACATAAACTCACTATCACCCCCCTCATAGTTGTCATAAAAGTTGAATAAAGCAATATAGATCGAGAAATCCTATGGAACCCAGGTATGGACATGATTTTTTAGCTGTAAAGTTAAGCATTTTAACATGACTGTCAATGGGATCCAGCTCGCTTCTGGGGTCAGCCTCAAGTGGTTAGTTGATAAACTACAGTATCTGTCACTTCCGTTTACTCATCAAGAGACTCATTGGGATGTACCCATGGACTTTTTTTGCTAGACTAGTTCTCAAGAAAAACAACTAGTCAAGAATGAAACACCTAACTAACAACAGACAAACTCTTTTCAGCAATGTACCTCCTGCTACTAACGACTTTTATTTGTTGTCTTCCAGTCCTGTCAAGAAATCCTCCAACGTCTTTTCAGTGTATTTAACTTCTACAGACCCATCGGAGCGATCTCGATTAGGGTCTTTTGGTCAGAATTGGGACCAGCATGCATTTCATCTAGATTTGTTTTTGTTTATTTTTTTCTAAATGATGAATTCATTTGTTTTTATTTCTGCTCAACTTGTATATTTATATTCACATCAAACTACAAAAGTTTGTATTCTTGAACTCAAAGTTTTTTTCCATTTGTGCTTTTTGTATACTCTCAACGATACGTGTGAACCAGTTTTGGAACCATTGATCTATAGAAATCGATATTGGTGATCCTTGGCAACAACTTTTCTTATTGATTAGTTCATTACGGGTTTGATCAAAAAATGTAAATGAAAACGGTCAAATTTAAAAGAATGGAAAGAAGAATAGCCGCAGTGATCAAAAAATGATCGATTGGAACAGAATGGTGCAATTTTGTCAATAGATATTGACAAAGGCAGCTTAGCCTGATTAGAACAGTTGAATACTCAACCAAGTTTCTGGACACAATCATGTGACACACCATTGATTCAGTTGAGTAAGTACTAATTGGTGCTTGTACTAAGGGTTCTCCAGTTATGTTCAGTGAGCTGAACTCCAACAAGATTGATGTCAGTCTGTGAGTGTGCACTCCCACTTTTTCTTTGAGATTTTGGTTCAATTTGTGTTTTTCTAGCGTATGCAGTATTCCCAATTTTATTGAAACTTCATTTACCTATAAGTGTAATCTAAAAAAACGATGAAATGTTTATAAGACGCTTTTCATCATCTCAAATGGAATAGTCAGCTCATAGGAATAAATGACAGTTTCACCTAAGTCGTTGTCTTGGATTTAACTTTCAAACTTTAATGAGTTTTGAGAATGATGAATGAGAATTCTTAAATATTTGTAGCTTAGCAGAGCAAGTTTCATTTACTTCTTACAATAAGAAAAGGAAAAATCCACTGAAGCTTAGAATGATGTGAGAGCAAACAGTCTTTTTCCATTTAAACTCATCGATCATGTTCTTTACCAAACTGAAAACACATCATTGTGCCTCTGAAAACTAATCTAAGCATGTAGTTATGTTCAAAGGCAATTTTCTCAGTTCTACTGGGAATTATTGGCACAACAAAGGTAAAAATGCAAATGACATTAGAAACGCGCTTGAATTGGAATTTTTCCAATAACATTTTGGAGACTTAAGTGTCTTTCGCCAACCTTGCAAAGTACTGAAGTGAAGTGTATCGGTACTAGAAATCAGAACATTCCAAATACACGCACAGCCAATCACCTCAGTATTACCCTCTTGCTTCCCCCATAAACACTCACCTCTCCAATTTACTGCTACAGGACTCTCTGACTGTTATCTTGAGAACTCTTAGCTGTTATCCTCCTCACCAACTCCAATGCTTCACTCCCTCCCTGACTATTATTGTAACTGTTGTTCCCTTCCTGGTTTCCCCCAAGTCTCTACTTACCTCTCTATGAGTTTTTCTTTTTGAACTTCCTGTACTCAAGTTGCCTCTGGTTCCTGTGTTTCCACAGTATTTTGCTATGCGTTGCCTCTAGTTCTAGTACTGCATTGGAGAAGCAAGCAACCTTTCTACATGAGTACTGTTGATGCTAAGGAATATAATCTTTCTGTCTTTCGTTGTTCTAAACTACATAAGCCTTCTCTCCGATTTTAAATCTGATGTCACACAGCACTACTGGGGTTTGGCAGTCCACTCGCCCACTGACAGACACTGGAAGAAGGAGCTACAACTTTGAACATTACTACATCAAAAACGCTTTAAATCTGTTTTAATTCAAGCAAAACATGTATAGATTACTAGCAATGTGCCATAACAAAGGTTAGAGACAAGTTGTGGAATGTGCTGATCTGTAGCTAACGATGTCTCCTTTAACTTTTGTTTCCAAAAAGTAGTTTCCACTTCAAAAACGTAATATTTTAGGACACCTCAACTCGAACTTTCAGAGCCTTCTACCATTGTCTGTCTATGGGAGAGTGGAGAACTAGGACCCAGAATCAGACTTTGGAAGACATGCAATGTGTCCATTTTAAGTGAATAAAATACAGTGAAAAAATTTCCTGCAACTGGCATATTCACATTTCATGTATAGAAACTGGAAGCAGCTTTGTCAAATCAATAAAAAGAGGCTAAAACAACCACAAGCTAGAGAAGTGCACTCTAAGTGCAGGGATGAATCAAATCTCACTGAGAGTTTCAAAGTAGGTCAGGGAGCAAACACGGTAAAAGCAGGACTATAGAAGACAGAACAGTAGGGGAAACCGTGGGACATGGATGAAAGTCCACAAGGTCTCATCCCGTTCGGGCAGCATGAATTCTCCTACTATGCAGAGAAGTCAAAATAGCTACATCATTTCCAACCTAGCACAAGCTTGTCTAGCTCTTTAGGCATACACCATGGAGCATTTTCCCAGGAAGACCAAGACCTTGCCAACACATTTCGACTAATAGCCCCAAACCTCTTTTGCTATACCCCAGAAACCCCCATGCACTGGTGAAGATGCATTGATGTACCCTGTTCTGATTGGATGAGCCGAGGCCGGCACCTGGCCCAGTGTCCTGTTTGAAATGCTGCTGGCTAAGCATCTTTTCCACAGTGCACTATATGAAGGCTCATAAATCAAAGCTACCTTCATATGTCATTTGAATTATTCAGACTGCTCTATTAAACGTGAAGGCGTCAACAGTTCTGGCGTTCGTTATAAAATGATAATACAATCCGACTCTCCACGGAACCGTGTCCTAGAGAAAATCCAAATCGAATAAATAATCAAAACATAAAATAAGCATGAATTGAGAGGAAGAAACCATGCAAAATTATAGAAAAAGGAGTTATTCCTGGAGAATTTCCACATCATATGTTAATTTGTGTGGCTCTGCAGATGAAACATCATCTTTAATAATGATCAAGTCGACACAGTTGAGAGTTTTAAACAGCAGGACGTTTTAAATCTTTAGCATGTTTTTAGACTTTATTTTTTAATTATTTATATGGTTCTGTTTACATTTGTTTTCCGTTTTTTTACAGACCCCACTTCATAATAAACTATGGAAGCGTCTGTGTTCTCACCAACAGTTTTCTAATCAAGTGGCATAGGGATTATTTTGGGCAAAGCCAGACATGGAAGAGCGGTAATCGTGATTGGGAAAAAGATGCATAGAGCTGGGACCTGGAGTATAGGCAAATATGCTTGGTTGGCTGAAAGTTACTTTCCTACAAAAATTGTAAACATCAAATTGACCCTCACAGTTGTCATGACGATAAATGAAGATTAGAAACTTTTTTGGTACCAGGCTTTAAACAATTTTCTCATGTTTGTTGAAAATGTCTAGCACCATTTTCTGTTGCAGGGTTAAAGCTTGCTACGGTTAAAATCAACAATGGAGTTACTGTAATGTATTGTCTGCGAGTTCCAGCAATCTTCTACACCATGTGAACAAGAGTGAGCCATTACTGAAGATGTTTTAAGACAAATCGAAATGATCACTGGCCCTCACAGTTTTGGGTGTGTTGATGCAGCATTCTCCTAAAACTCACAGTCCTTCAAGTCATGTCTGAAACTTCTTTAAGTTGTCTCAAAGAAAAGAATCTACCACTTTAAATTCCCAAATAATTTAAATTCAGTTCAGTTTCCAGTGGAAAGACATAAGTCATCTCAGTCATTCATTAATCTTCGTACCCGCTTCTTTCCTTTTCGGGTGAAGGGGTTCTGCTGCTCCAGCTCACTTCATGCGAGAGGTGGGGGTACACCCTGGACAGGTCACCAGTCCATTGCAGGGCAACACATACAAGCACTCCTCCTATTGGAAATTTTGAAAATTAAATTAACCTGATGCATGTTTTGGGGGATTATGGAGGAGGAAACCCCTGCAAGCATGGGGAGAACAAGTAAACTACTTCCAGGAAGGTCACCGGCAAGCCTCAATTGGCAACCTTCTAACTGGAAACCAAAGTGCTACCCACTGTGCCACCGAGCTGCCTAATATGTGCATCTGTGAATGGTAAAAGTGATAAAGATAAAATGTTTCTTTACCAAACCCTTTACCATGAAAGAGTGTAAGATGGAAAGTAAGATTGATGAATCGGTGCATTGGGGTTTTTTTTTAGACTTCCCTGCTACACCCTCGACTGCATTGATAGATAGATGGATGGATGATTTTGGTTTCAAATCCGGATTTATATTGTATTGTGGACATAAGATTGAGATCTGTATTACTGTATTACATCTGTGAATGTATTTCAAGTGAATCATTACACCTCCAGCGATCTGTTTTTTAAGCTTATCTAGATGTTAGAATAAATGTGGAATATCCAACGTTGTGCTTCACTGAACAGCTGCTCTGTGATAAAGTCAAATTCTCATCACTTTAAAATATTCAAACAAACACGACACAAAATAAATACAGTAAAAAAGTTAAAAGTTTTAATTTACTTTATATCTATGTGGTTTTGCAAATATTCAAAATATATATGTAGCAAGATATAAGGACTTAAAAAACTATGGCATTTCTGTTTTATATAAACATCTAGGCCAGCTACTGTAGGGAATACAGAAAAAGGTCAATGTAATACATTAACAGTGGAAACCTAGCAGGCAGCACTATGGCTTGTGAGGTTACCACTGCTGCATCTCAATCAGGAACTTCCTGGAGGCTTCGTATGGAACAGGCTGATTGGTGGCTGTAAATTGCCCGAATGTGTGTTTTAATAATGAGATTGGCCTTGATCTGTCCAGAGAGAACCCTTCACCCTAGCAGATACCAGGACCAGCAGACCGGTCATCCTAATTAGATTCAGAATTGTGTATTAATGCTTCTCTTCCTGAGTCACATGTCCACAAAGGTTATTGCCAAAAATAAAGGACATACAATGACTGAACATTGTAAGAAACTCAATACTGATGTGTGACACTGATTGTCTATATGATATTCAGATAGAGCAACCAAAATCTTGTTTTTCTGTACATGATTTCTGTTGCATAGCAACCCACTCAGAACTGATGTATTGCTTCAGTATACAGCCTGAAAGTATGAAGAGAAAACCGAGACTGATTAAAAGGAATCTTCAGTTGATATATCATGCATGAAATTACTATTATTTTATACTAGGTGCCTTTTACATTGTGTCATATATAGAAGCAGACTTTTGCTTCTCTTGCTCATCAATTTCAGTCTGTTATCTATTGTAATGGCAGAAAGAAGTGCTAAATTCCTAAAGTCTTTGTAGAATCTACATGTAAACTTGGAAGTTTAGTTAAATAAAACATACTTTTGAAACTCCCTGGAAAAAGCTAAAAAAAACTGGCATTAGCAGTGCAGTAGCGACCACTTCCTACCACAATTGATACCATGGTGCTAACAATTCAGTTCCCTCATCCACCTGAAGCAGGCTACAGCAGCATTAGTGGGTGGACTTTTTTGATTGAGGTATTTTTGAAAAAATCAATAGGACGATCAATATTAGCAAACACATACTGCAAGTAATGTCTATTACTCTGAGTTTAACAAAGTTTAATTATTTGACAGAAACACTTCACCAAGATGTTTCAGTTTTAAACTGAACAGGTTTGGTTCTGAAAGTGAAAAACGGTAAGTGGATGCAATGTATTTTCAATGAAATGTTGTGCAAAATGACTGTGTGGGTGTATTTATTTCAATGTATGGACAAAAGAAGTGTTTGAGCAGATTGTATCTAAACTGAACAAAAACACAAACATATCTCACCAAAAACTTTACAGATTAACAAAAATACATTCAAAATGGTCACAGTGACACTTTTAAAGCAAGGTGTAAGGGTAGTTTCATTTAAATTGTATGAAAGAATTATGTTTGTGTAACAGTCGAAAATCCATCGATTTGCTCTTATTGTCGGACATCTTTTATGCCATAAAATGCAACGATCAGCAGAGGATGCTTTTTTAAACGTAGTGTCAGAGTGATTCATTAGCACACCTTTGCAAAGGGGAGCCAGAAAGCAAACGTCGATAAGTTCTCTGAAGCTGGTGTAAAACCAAGGGTAAATTTGATTTGTCATTTATGACCAGCATTAACCCTGTGCTCTGTAAATATATTAATGCATGACTGCTGTTATTACTTCAGCTTTGCATCGGAAATGGGTGGCTGTGATGATTCAAGAAAGTGAAGCAAAGAGCATTTTTAGTGTGCATTTGACTTTCTTTGCAACTTTCAGACCAGCAGGTCAATCAATTTCAAGAACTATGCGCTTTCTACCAAAAATGTATTTTAAAATCTGGAAAACAATCAATAAACAACTATTTCCAATGATCACCTTAAACGTAATGTGCCTTTAATGGTCAATAACAACTCACTAAATAATCATTTAGTATAGTATTCCCATACTGTTGATTTCTTAAATTTTCGAAAGATTCAAATTTGGAGCAAATACTGCAAATGAAGTTGGCTTTCACTTAATTCTGTCACTTTAATTTGCTGAATGCACATTTTAAAATGTTTTGCTATTTTTGACAATTTTTTTGCAATATATTTGAATTTCATTATTTAGATTATTTTTAAGTAACTTCAATAAAAGCTAGTTGTGTAAATATTATTAAAATACGCTGAAATGTGAATCATTATGACATTAATTTAATCCAACTACACTTTGGAGTGAAATTTTGCCGCATAGGTAAGAAAAATGTATCCCAAATCGAAAATGAAACATTTACAGTCACCGGCCAGTTACACCATTAAGGTACACCATTCTAGTACAGATTTGGACCGCCCTTTCCCATCAGACCTGACAAAATCCTCCAAGGCATAGATTCAACAAGATACTGGAAACATACTGAAAACGGAGTTTGGTCCATAATGATATGATAGCATCACATGTGTGAATTGTAGTCTCAGTTTCCTGTTCTTAGCTGTTCAACAGCAGTAGCACTTGGTGTGGTCTTCTGCTGCTGTAGCTTATTCACCACAATGTTCCATATGTTGTACATTCAGAGATGCTCTTCTGCATACCTCGATTGTACTGAGAGGCTGTTTGAGTTACTGTGGCCTTTCTATGAGCTCAAACCAATCTGGCCAATCTCCTCTGAGCTATGGTATTACAAAATTTCTCTTTTTCTGAACATTCTCTGTAAAATCTAGAGATGGTTGTGTGTGGAAAACCCAGTAGGTCGGCAGTTTCTGAAATATTCAGACCAGCCTGTCTGACACCAACAACCATGCTACGTTTAGTCACTTAAATCACCTTTGTTCCCCATTTCGATCGTCATCACCATGTCTGCATGCCTGGATGAGTGAGTTGCTGCTGATTGGCTGATTAGAAATTTGTGTTAACAAGCAGTTGGACAGGTGTGCCTAATTAAGTGGCCGGTGAGTGTACTAAACAGATTATCTAATGTGGTTTGTGTAAACAGTTCAAGTTTCGTCTTTAAACATTTTAGCCAGTGAGTTGGTGAATAAAGATTCTTTTATACAAAGGTTTCTGACTGACTTCCATTCTGTGAAAATGCACCTTCTTGCATTTCTAGTGCTTTTTGTACAAATCCCAAAGGAGATCCGCTTTTAACGTGCTTCTGCTTCTGATTTAGGGTGATGATGAAACTGGCAATAACAAGCAAACAAAGAGCAATCTGATCCTGCACGAAAAAAGGAGGTTCTGCTGAAGTATGAAACTAAATATAAACTGTGTAGGAAATGATCAAGGACAAGGGTTTTTCACAGAAACGAAAAGCAGATGATGGGGGGGGGGGGTAAAAAGTAATCCAATTAAGCAGCTCCCAAGAGGGAGGTCAGCGCTGGATTTTATTAGGGTTCAAAGCAGGTCATTAAGCATTTATAACATTTCAGAAAAGCAATTAGATGACTACGAGGGGCATTTTTTGGTTATTATCCTGAAGCTTTCAACTGAATGACTGGAGAAACCCATCAGTCTCACAGCTCAGATCTGTCTGAGGTGGTATGATGGCCTTTGTAATGTGTTCCAATGATTCCCTCTCTAATGTGTTCAAATAATGGCCTGTCTAATCTGTCCGGTGCTGCTGCGAGAGAAAGACAACAAAGAGAACATTGCAGACCTAAACATATGCAAAATACAGAGTCAAAATGCTCAATACTGATTATAAGAAATGTCCTGATAATCATGATCGTATCAGGTAGAATAAAAGTGACCTACAGTGTTATTTAATAGCTATCTTTAATAGCAATCTAAATAACACTGTAGAAACTAGCAATCTTCTGGTGACCTGTCTAGGGTGTACCCCCGCCTCTCGGCCAGTGTGCGCTGGAGATAGGCACCCGGTAGACCCCCGTAACCCCGAAAGGAAATAAGCGGGTTGGAAAATGAATGAATGAATGAATGAGGCAATCTAATAATTCGCTAATATGAATCATTGAGGAATAAATTTTAATTAAAGCCGCCCTAATTTGTTGCAGTACTTTATTTTTGAAGCACATGGTTTCTTAGATAAGTGTTCCAAATTTAAAACAATGGTATAATTCATGTGGCCCATATGTGGCGCTATAACAGCCCAAAGAGTTTGCTAAATATCAAAGTATTTCACATTTATAAATTTCATTGCATAACCGAGTCATAACGACTTCATGGCGATACATGACATTTCAGTAGGTTGATAAACACGAAATGTTCAAACGAAGTCAAACATTGCAATTTAACATTGCAGAGGCCTTTAGATTAAACTGCCAAAGTTTCATGGTGATCACATAAAATCTTAAAACTGCACGACCTGGAATTATACAAAATTTTACAGGAATATATAAAATAACTGACTTCCTGTTGGTTTTGGGAATTTACTACGACAGAGGTTTTTGTAGGTCTTGGTCCCTTACATTGCTGTTCTAAATTTCAAACATGTCCTTATAGCAGTTTAAAACAGCAGAAAATGGGATATCCCATGCTGTCACTATGTGGCGCTATAGCTAACACTGTAGACTGCTGTTTAGATTTGTCCAGACATTTAACTTCCTGTTTATGGGCGCTGTGCGCACATTGTTTAATGAGGTCAAAAAAGCCTTGCAATCTAACATTTCATATGCCTTATGATAATACTGACGGAGTATGGAGAAGAAGAGATTAAAGTTAAAGTATGACAAAATCAAAAACTGCCAATTGAGATTTTTTGCCAAATAGCCGACTTCCTGTTGCTTTTGCTATTTAAGTCTTGGTACCCTGCACACGTGTGCCAAATTTCATATGACAAACGGTTTGAGAACCATAAGCTGTAACATATTAGGTGACGCTATAGAGGCATTTTGCCACACCCACTTTTCGAACTCTAATAAGACGTAAATTTTGGGGTTTTGAGCATTTTTGAAAATTCTGTTTTTGAGCATTTTTTGGCCCCCAAACTGCACCCAAATCCACAAATGATAATTCTCTGAGCGATTACAATAGGGTTCTACACACCTTCGGTGCTTGAGCCCTAATTAAAAAGGGACCGTGGTGAAACGGCATGGACTCAATTCATAATAGAGTCTGGCTCTCAAAAGCACACTTGCACTCAGCTGAGGTGTGCTAATTCCCTTCCAATCAAGCATTGCAGCATTGAGTGCTAGGTGAAGGACATGCTTCGAAAAAAAAAATCTTTAATGTTCAATCTTCATTCCTCAAAGCTATAAAAAGACCATGCCTGCCAGGCCCATTTAATGCTGCCAGAAATGAAGCCTTGTCTGTGGCGTTTGGCATATTGCACCTGACAGGACCCAGGGCAGAAACCAGGAGCCAATTTCAGCTTCTTGGCAGAACTGCGCTGAGACTTCGGTGTGGCCTTGTGAAAGGTGAAAGGCTGCAATAAAGAAGATGTGAGGTTTTACTATTAATGTTGCCAGGATGAGAATAGATAGGATCAGGAATGAACAATTGGCAGAAGCCTTGAAATGAGGTGGTAGTAGCTTGTAGGGTTCCCAATCTCAATGTGCTGTACTCACTAATGTACCAATGTACTCACTAATCAAAGATGAGTGGAGAAAAGCAGGCAAACATGTTTCTACCACTCAATAATCCAACTTTCATTACTTTTAAATTCTTTAAAAGGCTCTCACAGTGTCCACCACGTCAAAAATGTTATGCCATTTATAGCAACCTTATAGAAGTTACGCTTTAAAAAAACTTTTCCACCAGGCCACGCCCTTTTCACAGAGACTGAGTGGCAAAACAGCAGTAAACTATGATTAATACGGAAAAGTGGCAAACTGCAGATGATTACATGCTTACGTTAAAAAGAATTGAACTCGACTGTGATCCCAATGATTTACCAGCTGACCGGCTTTCTGTGGACTTTGCGTTTCAACAATGGGAAAGTGCATGAAAACTTTCAAGCATCATTTGTTGGGAATATTAGAGTGACAAATGCATCTATAAACATTCTGGTTGTTTGTGGAAACTACTTTCGGTTTCGGTGTCCGTCATTCCGCCATAATGTGGGTCATATGTTTGTGCAGGTAAAACATGGGAACAAACAACACACACAAAAAAGTGCCAAATAACATAATTTACTTCTGTAAAAGTTCTTTCCATCACTAAGCGACAGCAAGTGGAGCATTTAATGTCAAGTGTATTATTTTATTTATTTTTTTTTTTTTGTGAAACACTGTCCATCTTAAATAGTTTTTGCCGATTATAACTTCATGTTAGCTTAAGATCACAATTTTTTTAACAAATTGCACATAACATAAAGGAATAGCGACCACAACTACAGATTTCATCTCCTACATTCCAATTATTTCTCTAGATAATCCATTTGCTCTAGAATGGTCTCCCTGAATTCTTTGAAGATTGGTTCGAGCACAACAGCCTTCGTCCATTTTCAGCGTTTACGTGGGTCAAATTCATAGATAAGGACCTATGTGGCTTAATCTATTCGCAAGGTTCTAAACTAATAGATAGCACTATGGACTGAAATGAGTGATTTTCTGAGATTTCTGAGTGAGACATTGCCCTTATGCTCAGCATTAGAAGGAACTTCCCTTATTGATTTTCTTTTTTGCCTCGCATTGACACAGGCAGACCTCCTGAGGGGGGTTTCCTCATGCCCAGGTGGCCCCTGGAGCTGACTGTGGTCATGAATCATTCAAAGACTCGTCTGCAAAAATAAAGACCCTCTGCAACTCCAGGTAAAACTTACTGCATAAATTCATCTGCCGGTTCTGTTTTTAAACACACAAAGCACACTTCTTAAAGTATAAAGGTCTTTAAAAAGATGTGCAGCACACAAGTTGTGATCTTTCACCCAGAGCTACGCGAAAAGGGAATATCTGTACCATCTACTAAAGAAAACTCGGCAGATAAACTATGGAGAGGAGAGGAGAGGAGAGGAGAGGAGAGGAGAGGAGAGGAGAGGAGAGGAGAGGAGAGGAGAGGGGAGGGGAGGGGAGGGGAGGGGAGGGGAGAGGAGAGGAGAGGAGAGGAGAGGAGAGGAGAGGAGAGGAGAGGAGAGGAGAGGAGAGGAGAGGAGAGGAGAGGAGAGGAGAGACACAAAACATTGCTGAGCCACACGATGCAACAAGCATCTCTGTGCATGTACAGGAATCCCATCACTAAGAGCTTGATGTGAATGAATAACAATAATTATATTAATTTGAGCAATGATGGATGATGTTACTGCACAGGGGACACAGCAAAAAAAATTCTTTGTTCTGTTCTGTCTCAGCACCCAGACTCTCCGTCTGCTGTTTTCTGTCAGGCCTCCTCACCAGTCGCTCTGCATAGCCACAGGCAAAGCAGCTGTCAGCCTCACTCGCCCACTTTCCCTCAACATTCATATTTACAGTCTCTCGTGCTTCTTCTCATGCTATTTTGGGCATGGCTTATACTATGTTTCCCTTATGAAGAAGTGATCGTTCGACCATAATCTGAGGCTTGTACTATTTGGACTCTTATAGATAAGCATGGATAATAAATAAAGTTTCCCAATCACATTTAAAACATCATTATGTTTCATATTTAAGCCTTTTTAGTAAAATAATATAGTAATTGGATCCAGTCAATTTGCCCTAATTTTGTCAAACATTTAAAATCTAGAATCTTTTCACAAATTTTGGAGGTTTATTTCAGTATTGTGACCTCTTTGAATATTAAAATTGAGTTGTCGATAAATAAATTGATGACTGCTTTGCACAAACACAGGTAAAGCTTTAGTTATGGATTGTGGACAACCCCAAATAGGGATGTGTAAATTGATTGACTAAGAAAAGAATTTTGATCAATTAACTAGGGATGGGCAGATTGATCCTAGTATCAATACTGACGTTAGTCTCGGAATCGGATTGATACTAGCCCACCAAGATCGCTATTTAGGCCTTTTTTTCTCCTAAAAGACAGATTGTTAATTAAAATGTCATGTCTCTCCAAATCCTCCTAAAAAATGCGGTTAGGTTAATTGAATAATCTAAAATTATATTTAAACAAAGTAGGAGCCTGGGTTGAGACAAAAAGCATTGGGACAAAAAATAGTTTTAAAGGTAATTTATTAGAACAAATTTTAAAGTAGCAAAAATAACTTCAAAACAGTTACAGACGTCCAAGGGTTAAACACAGCTGCAAAGTCTCAATTTTATGTTAACATATAATTATTTAAAACACTTTTGTATGTTGTTGATGTATGCGCTAACAAAAAAATGCTTTGGTCCATATTTTTGTCTGCCTACAAAGAGGGGCAGGGTTTCAGAGAATTTTTCCAATAATTTAACAAATTTTAAAGTCTTTAGTGCGGAAGTAAGCACAGAGGAACCAAATGCAAGATACTCAGATTTATTCAATATTTAGAGACTTCAGAAACCCAGGGGCTTAAATGATGGGTAGCTGTGCACCAGTTAGCTATCAGTGGGGCTGTGGAGAGTATCCCAGTTCCAAACAACCACCGACTCCAGAGAGAACAGGGAGATATCTACTGGGGAGAGAGGGACAGATCAGACAGGACTGGAACACAGGGGTGAAGAGGTAAGGATGCAGGGATGTCTCTGAGGTTTTGGTTTGAACAAGAAAGGGAAGTAAGAGGGGTTTAAGAAGAGCATTTGATTAGGAGCTGATACGCAGCAGGTGGGGTCCAATCAAGCGACAACAGCTGAATGAAATGAGAAACACTGGGGATGGGGAATACATAACAAAAAGACAGACATAGATAAGGACCTAACAAAAGGCCACACACAAATTAGGTTTATATTACTGTATTCAACACATAGATGGCTTTCATTCATGAATAAAAAAGCTAATATATTTAGCAAAGCCCATGCCGAATGGATGTGTTGCAGAAATGAAAACATCCACATCTTTGTGTGGGTGAATAGATAATGAGAGCACCGGCAGAATTGTCCCTTTAATAGTCACTCAAACTCTCTTATCTAGACCAGAAACGAGTCCTTCAACCACACCAAGAGCAAAAGTAGATCCCAGAGGTAACTTTAGTTTGGTCTGGTGCTGTATTACAAGCGGATTAGAGTTCCTAATGTCCCTGATCTCTCCTAATTCTCATCAATCCCTCTCATCTGAAACATGGCAAACCGAGAGAAATCACAAAAACCCAGCTTATGAGAAACAGAAATTCACATGAGCCGATCTTCTTGTACAACACAAGAGCAAAGCTTCTCTGTCTCTCATCCCTCACTCTCTATTGTCTTTCAGAAACAAATTGAGAACTTTCCTCTTCAGACACCTCTTTTAATTAATGTTTGCTCTGGGATGAAAGAAATGTGCAGCAGTAACCTTTCACTATGAGACACATGAAACTGAGGAGATAGCGTCATGGGGGGTCAAGAGGGAGTTTGAAAAATTCCACGAGAGAATCTGATGAGGAGCAGAGAGCTCCTTTCCCCTGGTAGAAGTTGGTGGTTTGGAAAAAGAACTTATGCACAGAGCTGAGTGCAATTAGCAAATTTGCCTTAATGTCAAAATCAAAGTGCGTGGAGCAGAGTCTGTCAGACCAGCCCCCTGGAGTAGAACCAAACCCCTGTGTAATGAATGGAGCTTTGAATGGCTTCACAACCTAATCACAAAGGGTAAAGCAAAGGAATCGAATAAAGCTTGAAGATCAGAAGGTGGCACTGTAACAAATGTACTCTTATAAAGGTATGCTTTGTCTTTGCAGAATGCCAATTTTCAAACATGGCTTTGTAACACATCAATCAAAGTACAACTGAGCATCTGATGCAGACTTAACACGTTCTGGATGTTCGCAGACACCCACAAAGTAAATGTTTGGCTTCATCAGTTACCACTATTTGGAGATTTTCATGCTGTGTTTGTAAAATGTTAACATCCTCTTTGAAAAGATAACATTTGAATGACATTTACACTAATGAAAAAAAAATTTTGACAACGAAAAAGACAGGGTTTTTTTTATTCGTTTTTGATTTTTGATCTCTGACCTGAATTCGAACCCATTACCCTTGCATTGCTAGCTCCATCAATTTAATTTGGTGCAAAGTTATGTTGTGCTTGTCATCATTTTAATGTAAGTGTAATCAACAGTAAATGCTGGTCTGGAAGAGAAACTTTTAACTAGCTAAAAATCACGGAGACAAGAGGTAACAATACCTTTTCAGTACCTTTTACCCCTCCTACATTTTTATCAAATATATGTCGCGATAAACAATAAGTCGGTGATTTGCGCAGTAAATTATAATGAGCTCGGTAAGTGTCTCTCTCTCTCTCTCTTTTACACAGAGATTGAATTGGGTAGAAAACAAATGGGTTTAAACCCAATGATCACGGTGAACCACTTCAGCCCGTCTCAACCTTATTAACAGACCTCAATAACTGGGGCATTTCATCAACAAACAAAATAGAAACACGGCAATGCAGTCGGGCCCACATTCCTACATCTGTTGTAAGCCACAAAAAATAAACATGCTGGTGTTTCTTGCTGGTAATCTGCCGGGCTATATGGCGTGTTGAGACATGATTTTACTCATAAGGAGAGATTTGTTTGCACTCTTTTGCTCACAACGTCCCTGGTTTTAGGCCAATTTTGTAGATCCTGCTAAATCCATTTTATTTCTTTCATTATTGTTGAGGTTGCAGTTTTTATTCATGGGTTTTTTCATGTTGGATAAAATCATTTTAATATTCAGTGTTTATTTCTGTCATCTTTCTATCTGTGTCCTAGGGATGCAACAGTACACAAAGCTAGCGGTTTGGTGCATACCTTGGTTTTCGTTTTAGTTCGGAAGCAAAATAGTCATTTTTTATCCTATTTTGTATATTTATATCTTTTTTATGAAGAGACAAAAAATAGGCGTTTGATAGAAAAGACTTTTTAAAAATGGACACTTTATAGAAACAATAAAAGAACAATTTGTTTATTATGTGTCTCTCTGAGTTAGTTGGGTTTGGCTGTTTGAAGAATTCAGAGTCTCTCGCTGTGTGTGTGACTTGTACAGATGAGCGCCCGTGTTTCATCTATTGCCTTTTGCATAATCACACCTGATAAAACAGTGCTTGCACGCGGTGACACATTTGTTTAACATTGTTTTTCGTATTCGATAGTCTCCAGGTTTTAAAGCGTCGTCATATCGCTGACTGAGGGAGCTCCGCTCTGGTCATGCTTAAGGTCTTTGAACACTAAAGTCTGAAATTTTCGTCGAAAACAATCGTACGATCAAAATAAAATTGAGCTCACGTTGTGTTTTACACAAACACACTGCTTCTGAATAATTTTCAAACGTGTATGGTACTTCTGTGGTTCCGTAGGGATCCAATCTAATATGAGTCTCAACACAGAGCTTTGTATGATAAACAAAGGGCAGATTCTCAAGCTATTATTATCATGCGTTTTCAAAATTGCCAGCAAGGCATCAAACTGCAAGACCTACATCCTGAAAAAAACGTACTGTTTTCCGTAGATTTTCTCCTTCCTCTTCTCTAAGGATTGAATGAACCAGTATTTTATTTTCTCTTTTTTTAAGCAAAAGAGAGATTATCAGATATTCACCGTCACTGCTTGAAGACGCAATTTTCTTCTGTGATTTCTATGTGTTTTTGCGTATTTTACTCGATAGAGTACAGACCGCACTCACGGCCAGGGGCCCTGGTAAGCAGGAGAAAATCCTCCTCATAGGACTGAACCAGACAGGACAGGAACATAAGGTGCCAGAAGGTAAGCGAAGAGATATATAACTTTGGTGGGATGAGCACCATAAGGGTCATAAACAATAAAAGAAAGAAAGAAAGAAAGAAAGAAAGGAAGGAAGGAAGGAAGGAAGGAAGGAAGGAAGGAAGGAAGGAAGGAAGGAAGAAAGAAAGAAAGAAAGAAAGAAAGAAAGAAAGAAAGAAAGAAAGAAAGAAAGAAAGAAAGAGCATTGTGATTTAGTGTGTGAGGGGGGGGGGGGGTGAGGCAATATTTCCACTAATAAAAGAAAGCAGGAGACAAAGATGTTGAGAAACATCGAGAGAAGCCAGAAGGTTCCCATGTTAAGGAAGAGCAAGCATTTGTCGAGGGCTCCATGTATTATTCATAAATGCTTTTTCCTTCATTTCTTTATCACAGACTGAGAGATTTTTCCACACTTCCTGATGCACAGACGACTCAATCTGGAGGGCATTTTGACAGGGCATAAGAATGTAGACATCACAAAAGCAGAGCGGCATTAGTTTAGAGAGACATGGAAATAAGCAGCTTGGTGCGGTGCATATTGAATGATGCGATGGCTTTGCATCAATCAGTGAGCAGTGACATGTATTCATCGGCCTGAGCAAAGTAATGAAGCCCAAAATCTCCCTGCGGGTTTGTTGTGGCGCCGTTCATCTTGCAGAGTTTTAATTGATTTCAGACTTGCTCACGAGTAAAGGTGACACTGTATGTGCGGCTGCATGGGGACCGATGATGAAACCAGGCTTTGCACTGTGTAATATGGGACTAGAAGTAAACAATGAACGTGAACACTGGAGCATTATTATAAACGCACACAATTATTTTCCGCTGTATTTATAGAACAGTACAGGCATTTGGATTTTCATCACAAATACACACTGTAAACAGTATTTTAAAAAGGCTATACATTTTCCCAATACTATTACTTAAAAAGTGCGATTTTTGGGTTTACATCGTTGACGTGAACACAATACAAGTTAAATTCAGGGGCGTGGCTAGCCCGCTCCACCACACCTTACATAGTCATTCACATTACTTATTCATGCTCTGACAAATGACATTTCACCATATTTAATTGAAAAATGCAATGAATTCTTTGGCATAAGTTTCATATTTGTGTAAAATACATTCTTTTTTGTTGTCGAATTTAAAAATGATCATAAAACAAAGCTCTATTTAGTAATTGCCATTGTCGCGGAGGTGTCCGCGGAGGACAACTCAGGTGGGTCAGAGCGAAAAGCCAAACAAGAAGACTTTATGTGACACCAGTGAATGTGTAAAGTAGAGCATGCTCACTCTCTCTCTCTCTCTCACTCTCTCTCTCTCACTCTCTCTCTCTCTCTCTCACTCACTCTCTTTCTCTCTCTCACTCTCTCTCTCTCTCTCTCTCTCTCTCTGCGAGCTAATTAATTGGTCAAGTAGTTTACTTGTTATTTTTAATACTGTTTCAAGATGACCTATGCCAAAAAAAACTTAGCCTGAGTCATTCTGTCAACAAAACATGCTCACACTGGAACTCTGAAGCATCTTCATAAAAGCACTATATAAATACATTTGACTTATTATAAAATGTTATGTGATGACTGGGTATGGAGTGAATCTGAGCACTGCATTTCACTCATTCATTTGCACGCGCACACACACACACACACATACACACACGTGCGCACACAATAGTGAACAAACACACCATGAACACAGAACGTGGATTACTAAGCAACCATGGCTGTGGTCACAGGTTAATGGATCTTGTTATCCATTAGACCATTACCACTCTAATTTACTCAAAGTGACCGTACATATATACAAACAAAACAAAATTGGCCAAATAATCAAATCTGATAAAAAAAATCCGAGTTCACACAAGAACCACAGGTCCATCAGAATCTAAAGTACAAACAGTGCAAAACATTAAGTTCTCCTGCATCCAAACAGAAAATTGTCCTGATAAATAGACCCTTGTTCCTCTCAATAAAATGGATACCATATGCAGAGTATTAACTACTGTGGTAGCACTCAGCGGAAAGCTTTCACGGGTCATATCTCTGTTCATTGTTCTTTTCAGTTCAGAATCAAACTGTGCTCCAACACAAAATGTTGTTTCTCAAACAGAAAGACAGTAAAAAGAGAAGCCTGGCGTATATTCTACCATTAAAAACACAGAACATTATACTGAGCGACAGATCCAGGTGTGCTTCAAATTTGAACAGCCACAAAAGGACAATCGGTCAGAAGGATCTAGATCAAAATATAGAGAGAGTGTGAGCAGGATTCCAGAGCATACAAATACAGAATCTTTCTTCCTCTCTCTTCTGTGCTCTCTGAGCCACAACCCGGCTCTTTGTCTGCGTCTGTCACATTGAACTGTTTTCTTTGGTCTACTCCGACTCGTTCTCCCAGGAGACTGGAAGGCTCATCGCTCTTGTTTCTTTGTACTGGTCACCAAGCATCACTCCATTTCTAGTCAATACTCTGATCAATATCAGTGCACAGCCCTGAGACTGGCGCATCTTCTGCAGCATGTCTGATGCCCTGTTAATCAAGTGGTGTTTATGAATGGCTCATGCATTACGAATCTTGTCAGCAGTAGATCAGACAGAAAAATTGGAAATGGAAACATTTTAGCACAGGTACAGGGGGGAGTTTTCTACGAATAAGACAATCAAGATTTAAGGACGATAGTGAAGGGATAACGTTGGGGAAACTAAATGTTCTGCAGGTCTTTCTAGATTATATATTATATTTTTAGATATGCCAGGGGCCGACCTTCCTGGGTGGAGTTTGAACATTTTCCTAGTGACTGTCAAAAACGTGCCTCAAGGTAAATAGTTACTTTAAATTCCTTTTGGAGTAAATGTAGCCCTGCAATGAACTGGAAACTTGTCGAAGGTCTATCCAACTTTTGCGCATAGCAAGCTGGAGGTCATGGAGAACCCATTGACCCTGATAAAGAAACTGGAGAGACGTGTGATCGGACAGATGGCTACCTGTTGATTGATTTCTGGGTTTCCCCCTATACTACAAAAAACTCTTCAGGTCAATCCAAGGCTTTAAATTCCAAAGGGCTGGTGCCCAACTATCATCTGTAGAGGAACAAATATTAGACTTTTAGACTCAGCAAATACACAGGAATATTGCTGTTTTTCAATAATGTAACATATTTTGTTCCAAAATTTGATAAACAGCTATTTTTCAAACAAATCGCCAAAATAAACTTCACTTTTAGTCTGTACCCGCTCTGTATCTTAGCTTTTTTTGTCAACGCGCAACAAAATTTTACTTTTGCCTGAAGTAAAATAAAACATATCCAATCGACCACTTTTTAACCACATGAGCACATATATAAACAGTTATATAAACAGTTATGTGTCTCTTTTCTTTCTCTGTCTCTAGCTTTCCCTGAGCGTTCCCAGCACTCAGCTGTTTTCTATTGTCCTTTCTATGCTGTGTGTTTGAGCGCGTTGACGTCTTTGCCGCGTAACGGTTCATTGTTGGATGTTAGAACTTTTTCTCTTGCTAGAGTTAATTATTTCTCTATGGAATTTCACCGTCTGTCATAGTATTTAGCTTTTTATTGTTTGTAGTATGGCTTGTTTATTGCCGTGTACAGGTATGTTTGCTGCACTGTTTCAGTTGTTGATTATTTCACAAAGAGACTGTACCTGGATGTCACACTTCCCCTGTCTGGTGATTTTTATTAGAGGACTCAATAAACCGTTTGAACCTTCCTCCTGCCTCTGGACTCCTTGGACTGCGTGTAACAATAAACAAAATCATTTTATGAGCCTGTGCTCGAGGTACTGAGAGGATGCCATCTTGAGACAACCACAAGAGAAATGCACTAAAAATATGGGAAATTCAGGAGCTAGAAAAAAAGTAACAGAAAAGCTTTTGGTAAATGGATTCCTGAGCTGTCTGTAAAGAAACGTTCTATGCAACACTATGTGAGCTATGTGAACTTCCTCATCGATACATCTCAAGATAAACAAACCGATGCTTTTCTCGAGCTAGAAAGCGTCTCCAGACTCACACATGGACATTACAAAGCTCAATGACTAACACATTATTTCCAAAAGGCACTGATGCTGATGTTGTGGCAGTCATTTCCAACAACTAGAAGCAATATCTAAACAATACAGTCGAGTACCGCCGAGGACTTGAATATAAAGTGTAAAACACAATGTATAACCAATAAGCTCCCAGGCTATAAAGGGACATAACTCGAGTTCCACGCAAACAATCGACTTCTCGCGCGAAGCTCCTGAAGAATGTGGCGCAATGACAGTAGTCTGTGATTTATATGTTCGGGGATGTGCCCACCAAGACAACGTGATACAAACAAGATAGGGGTGAATAAAGCCACTCCACTCGCTGGACAGCATCTCTGACTGTGGGCAATCTGAGAAGTAGTTCAGCACCAGCACAAAAGGACAGCTCCACCGCATCGAGCTCACTTCAGCCACTCACCTCCGAGACAGCGCAGCACGCTGGAAACCAGCAACAGGATCTCCACGCGGCAGCCCAGCGCCGACCCAAACCCTTCCAGCCACCACATCGTGACAAACTGACTGTTTACCGCCCGACGGCACGGACGCTGGCTTTATATCGCAACGCTTCTCCACATTTTCAGCTCTTGCCACGGACCAGCTGTTCGCGCATGACGTAATAACGAAGAGGCGATTCCGAGAAAGCTCCGCCCCCTCCTTTCGATCATTGGAGGATCGTCGGCATCCATTCAACTGATTGGTGGAATAGAACGTCAGTCAATCGCACTGGCGTCTAGTTCGGTTCTGGCACACGACTTGAGCAGTTTGTCCAACACCTGATGTGTGTGGATTCAGGTATGCTGGCTTCAGAAACAAGTACAAGGCATCACGTAGGTTTCTTTCATTTGTAATCTCTCGATGTTCATTATGTCTGTCTTATACAACAGCCTGGAAATTAATTTATTAAGTTATCAAACAAATTTACATGATTTACAATGACTTTGAAATGTTAAACAACGAAAACCAACATTTTGAAATGAAATGGCTTTTGATATAAGCGCGTATTGATTCAAAGATAGAGGACAATACCGCCATCTTCTGGATTATCGCGTAGACTTTCTTGTCCAAGCTTATTTCTGCAGTAATATCATTGTGTTTAACCAGGGGTAGCATTTAAACTGTGTTCCAGCAAAGGCTTTAGTGAAAAACTTCTAACGCGGATATTATCCCACCAAATATACATGTTTTGACTCAGCACTTAGCTAGTATATCTGCACTGTCATTGATTTAAATACGTGTTACAAAACCTCCAAATACTACACAGAATTTCGGGATGAACATAAAAGCCTACCAATGCTGCATTTATTTCTCTCCCAGTGAGCTTTTCGAACTTCTTTTTTCAAGCGCATCATTTATTGGATTTCTCAACTCCACCGAAAGGTGTCGCTCTTACACAAGCTCTCCACAGAAACACATATTTCCTCCACCGGATACTCGGGGTTCTTTACAGTCCAAACTATAAAGTTTATTTTTGTATCTATAAAACGCCCCTAAGATAAATATTACTCTGAATGGAGAGTTTATGTGAATCTGCAGTGGATCCGGAGGGTACAACTTAATTAAGCAAGCTGCACGACACGTGATTTTCAGTGAACCAGCAACCCCACGTGGCTTTTTATGGTTAACTTAGCGATAATAAAGAGAGTTAAATTAAGTCATTTTTTAATTAAAGTTTAGAATTTTGGGGGAAATGGATGTAGCTAGGCGCCATATACACTCAAAACAAAATTAAAATGTTAAACTTCATTTAGTGTTGATTTAAATATTTTAGCAAGTTGTTGTTTGTGCTAAATTCTGAATACAACCATATAAATAGACATATGAAGTGACTTTACATTATCACAACACTGATCGCGATGGTTTTCCGTCCATGTGGAATCTGCTATTATTACTATGACAATCTAAACTCCAGCTGCACGTTAGCAAGTTGATGTTCACGTTTAGTTGGTCACTTCAACATTATGTTGAATGTCATAAATGTTATGTTGAATGTCACAGGCCTAGTGGAAGCACTTATCTCCAAACATGCATATAAATCCACGTGCCTTGCCACACACTCTTTCTGAAAGTCTACAGAGCTCTAGAACTTCCACAGCTACTGCGACAAGTGATGGAAACACTAGTTGATGATGACTTACTCTATAAGCCCAGATAGGTGAACAGCTGTACTGCCCCAGCAAAGAAGAGAGATAAACACTGTGTGCCTGATTAGTCTGAGCTGACGTCTTTTATTGTAGATAAAAGAGCAATCGTCTTTTTAAAGTCATTCTTTTAAGTGTTTGCATTTCTTATGGATGTGTGGATTAATTGAAGGATTGCTTTGGGTGTTTGGCTTACCAGGTCGCTGAAGAGGTGCTTGTGAGGACAGAATGTGCGCACTGCCATGCTCTACCACACTGCATACTAAAGTACAGGCTGATATCCCCGGAGCTTCTCCAAGTGCGCTGATTTTCTGTCTATCACTGCATGATAGGGTGTGAGATCAGTTTTGAGTTCAATGAGTTCTTGTCTCCTGCTGTGCAGTGTTGAGATGATGTAATGATCAACATGCTTTCCTGGGCCACTGAGGAGATGGAGTCAGAGATACCCCCACTACTGTTTCCTTGTATTTGGATGCATTTTTTGCATAACCCCAAAAATAAGCTTAATTCCCGCTCCTCTGCTTCACAGCAGGAATGTGTGGCAAGCCACGTGTGTTTATACCTAGGGGGGTCATGTGTCCTGCTAATTTCACACTGTACAACTGTACACGGCTCTGATCGGCCTGCTAAAAGTGCTTGGCATGATTGTTGTGGGTTCTCGTAGTTGGTTCATTCAACAAACCATCTCAGTTCCCTTCTTGGGGAAATTGTGCTCATGCTTCTTGACCTGTGGTATTTTGTTTGATTATTTCGAGCATCCTGAAGACAGCTTGTTCTCTTGTATTTTCCAGTTTTTTTTTTACAGAAATATGTCATAACCTTTAAACTTTTGACAATTCTGACAGAATTAACAGTAACCCTTCGCAACATTTGAGTCACATTCAGTGCAATCAAAAAGTGCTGAATTGCAAATAACAATGCTTTTAGAAGTCAAAAGATTTTCAGGAAATTGGGTGTGCCAGATTTCCAGCTCATCCCCAAAAGTTATAATTTAGATACTCTATAAAATAACACAATGACAAACTGATTACAGTATTATTATATGAATGATTTGAGGCAAGCGTACAGTATACAAAACATGAAGAAAAACATACTGTGACAAATAGAAAACACAAAGAACAGGAGTGGCGCAAATTCCCCATGTAGTTCAGAAACTATAATTATCATGACAAACACGAGAAGAGAAATGCAGTTTCTTCTCACGCTGGTGATTTCTCCCCCAAATATAGTTCCTGAGAAAACAGTTCAGTAACACATAGTAACTGAAGGTTTGATTGTAGGTTCCGCTGAAAGGCGTCAAGCTCTTAAGATGTTAAAGGAAGCGTATGTATTATCACTGTCACTGTAAAAAGATGAGGCCTACTAACACAAAAATAGGCAGATGGTGAAGTCTTTTGTCACATACGCTTTTCTGATGTTGTTTTTTTATCCTGTAAAGTTGGAAATTGTTTTTATAATGTTCTTTTGAATGTCAGATATTTAAAGTAATAAACCTTTAAAAAAATGTATGTCCATCATGCTATAATTAATGGAATTGGGTGTAACAAATGAAATACAAAATTCACAATACGTATCTTGGAGATACTGGGAGATATCGCCTAGGAATTTAAGTCTTGTTTGTTTGTTTTGTGATGGCGTTTTAGTCACTTCTGAAACTTCTTTAAGTTGCCTTTTTGTATTATTCAGTATTTACCTTACTCAATTTTACATGAGAAACAAGACAAATATTATAAAACGAGCTCTCTCCATCACTTAGAGTAAGAGAGAAAACTCAACGCAAACATTAGTGCTGCCCCCTAGTGGGTGGATGATATTAAATGCTCTAACACAACTGAAACTAAACCCTAGCATTCTTAGCTTTGTGGTCTAATAACCTTTTCCCTACTATTTATATAAATAGTTTCAATAGTTGGCTGAAACAGTTTTGTCATGTATATTGTAATGCAAACCGTATCGTGGTCATACTATCGTCAAATGCATCATATCATGAGCAGAGTATAAACACCCCTAGTAGTGAAATAATTTAGAAATAATAAAAGGTCTCTCTTGGGACAACAGTTTATCTGTTTTTTTCATGCTGTTTTAGTCAATATTATGGTATTAAATGCTGATAAAAAGAATATATAAACTACATGGCTCACTGTGCGTAACTGCAAATAAAGTTGCTCCAGGAGGGTTGGGGGATGTTTAACTTTAAAAGGCACATCTGGCAAGGATTTAAAGTGCTTTGTTTACAAGACTTTGTTTGTGTGTGATATAATGATTTTCTCACCACCAGTGTTTCTAACTAAGCATGGTTTTGTTTGACAGTAAAATAGGATCGGACCATTTAAAGACATTAAATCCATAGATCAATCTAATGTGGGGTCAAATATGTACTTGGCTAAAGTTTCAATTCTGTTCAACATTTTTCAGGGCTAGGCATAAATGATTACATCCCCTTTAACTTTAATTAGTAGCTCAATGAACGAAACAACAACTTTTGTTATTATTTAACACTTATTTAACTCCATGGCATGAAATTGAGGTTACCAATCTAACGTAGATCCCAAAATCTTCGGTTTTCTCTAAAGCAAAAATGAATACACCTGAAACAAAAACTACTACACCTAGTATTTTGTAAGATCACCCTGATTTTCAAGGACAGCACGAGGTCTTCTAGGCATGTGTTGAACAAGTTGGCGACATATAGCAACATCTATTATTATTTTCAAGAATAACCTCTTTAAGAGCCTGGATGGAAAGCGATGCTCAACTTGTCGCTTCAGAAATGCCCACAGGTGTTCAATTGGGTTGAGATCTAGAGACATACTTGGCATTCAATCACCTTCACCATGTTCTCTCTGTGCACCACCATGTACCTTCTTCAGAAATCTAACTTTAGATGTGTGTTTTGGATTATTGTCATGTTGGAAAACTGCGTGACGACCCAGTGCACGGAGTGATGGCAGCATCTTCTCCTTCAGTAGAGAGCAGTCCATTGTTGAGTTCATGATACCTTCAGTGAAATGCAGCTCCGCAACACCAGCAGCACTCATGCACCCCCACATTAGGACACTTCTACAGTTTTACAACATTTTTTCTCATACCTCCTGATTGTAGTCTCCATTGTTTTCATCTTTTTCAGCACGGGCCCTTTAGCAAATTTGTCAAGCTATTGTCAAGTTGTTAGCTTTCGTGGACAGCCTTGGACATAAACTTCTCTTAATCACTTTTGCTACAGTATTTTTTGACAGACTGATTTTTTGAAAGTTTTACTGATCTTTTTGTAGCCCTCACCTTTTTTGTAAAGAAATTATTTCCTTTCTTAGATTTCTGATATTTTTCTTCCATGGGGAGCCATTGCAGACAGCATGAAATGGGGAGGGCTCTTCTTTAATTGATGAACTTTCAGACCTGTGGTTGATTAGAATTTGGTAGTCTTCTTGTATGGCTATAAGACTATCTTCTGGGTGTACCGATTTTTCAACATGGCTTGAATTAATTTGCTAGGAAAATCACTTTTTTTGTAAGTACAAATGAATAAATCTTGTTTGCAATCAATGGGAGTATTTGTAACATAAATGGGAAATGTTGATTCTGAAAGGAAACTAAAGGTTTACTGACAAATGAAGTGGGGTGTACTCTTTCATGATGAACACTTTATAATAAAATTCATAATTTGGGAAGATAAATATGACTCTCTTCAGTTTAAATCAGTTACACTCAGCTCAATAGTGAATTTGATGAGAGCAGTTGTATTAATACGTATATTAATAATTTTTACTTTGTATTTTACTTTTGATGAAATCTGCTGTTTTTTATTGTTTGTTTTGCAAAATAAAGTTGGTTTAACATAAACAAGACAGTCGATTACAATCTCACCCTACACGTGTTAACACTCCATTTTCTACTGTCTGTTGAGATCGATGCCCTGCTGCCACAGGTTTTTTCAGATTGTCTCTTGCCTTTCCTTTTCTCTGAACAGACTAATACATTCCATGTGTGGCTCACTATGAGGATTTTTTTCTCTTCATCAAGCACAGCAATGTTATACTGAGTGGAGTACTGCTCACTGACTTTGGTGAGTTTTATTCAGCTTTTGACAAGGGAGCCTCTGTTTTTCCCTGGGCAGCAAGCCAGACCTCCCTACCTAATACGCTTAAACAGCCACTAGCTGTTGTAAAAAGGTACTTTGCTCATGTTTGGCCAGCATTGTTTCCGCTAGATTTGAACACTCTCATCCAGCAAAACACATAAATGCTTAAAGTTCTTTGTGCTGAGTTCGGAGCGCCTGGCCTCTCACTTCAGAGGAGAAAGCAGAATCAAAACACTAAGTGATGTTAACAATACCCAAAAGAGCCTCATGGAGACGAGGAACCTCTCAAGGGATGGAAAAAGCAACTCTGTTTGTGGAGGGAAATTGTAATGTAAAGTCTGTCACCCACTGAAACATTCTTCAGTAGTTTGGCACGAGTGAAGAGGTTTTTCAGTGTCCACTTGTGAAGTGACTTTTTAGGAAGAGCCATGGAAAGCAAATACACGTGTACTGACACATCAACAACACTGTCAGAAATCTGTTGCTAACAACAACTTCATAAAAAAATATAGCACTTGAAAACATTTCCAGGCATCTGGTACAACATCTCCCAAGAGGTGCCGAGTTTTGGGAAAGAAATGAAAACTACATTCCTGGAAGGTCTCTTTTCTCTGTTTCCTGCTGTGAATGGGCTATAAAACATTCCAGACTTTCATTGTCAAAAATTTGAGCACAGAGCAGAAATACAACTGCTGAATCACCCTTATTGTAAAAGTAAAGTAGAGTATAACTATGGGGTCAACAGCTTTGAGGATGATAAACATTGACACCATATAAAAAGACAAACTCTCGTTTAAAACACACAAACTGTAAAACTAGTTAACCATGTGTGTGCCGATCATGGCGGCTGTTTTGAATTAAGTAGGAATGACGTAACCCATCTATTGTTAATTTTTAATGTCAAATATAATCTGTAGGTTTGATATTTTGGTTTTACACAGTTATGACACATAAATTGCAAGGAACCTAAAATTAAAATGTGAGAAAATGCGCAATCGTCTGTCAGCTTCATTTTACAGACCCCAAATCGGTGCCATCACTGCCATCTAGTGGTGAAATGAAGTAGAATAAGTACAATACCTGTGTTATGGCTTGTTTTTTTTCTTACATTCTGGCACTTGAAATGCCTGGTTTTTGATACCGTTTTCACATTGCTTTGACCTTGTGTTTGCTTTTTAGGGGGATTTATGATTTTTTTGGGTCTCACCACTTTTGATTTGTGTTATAAAAAATTAACAAGTGTTTGTTCTCACTTTTTGCAGCCCAAACAAATAACAAAATGTAATACTCAGAATTGTATTTTTTTTTTTTGTACAATTTTATGGTTGTTGTGGAATTAAATATTGGACTGACTGTTGATTCTGAATGGCTCCAACAGACAAAAGAATGATCAGGAAATAAATGTAAAAGTAGCATTTCTCCTCCAAACACCTCAATTTTGTTTTCAACACTTTCACACAGTTCTTCTCTGAATCATTCAGATATTCATTAGCAAACTTAAGATGGTTTCACACATGTGCCCTTATTGAGCTGTGGTGCAACACGATTTTAATCCTTAACAGAGCTGTGCATTGCTCATTTTTCTTGGTGAATATGATATCAGCTTCCTTGAGATTGTTGCAAAGACTCCATCCCTATTCAAGTTTCTAACCCTGCTCAAGATCACTGCCCCAGACTAAATGAGCTTGCTATTTTGCCTTCTATTTGCATATAGAGGTGTAACAATGTTAATTGTAACAATTCTGATGATGCAAATCACAATTTTATGTCTATGATACAATACGTATCACAATATTTTTAACTATTATATAATCAGTGGACAAAATAATTCATTGAAATTTTTTGTTAATATCATCCACCCACTAGGGGGCCGTGCTAATATTTACATTAAGTCCTCTCTTCAAGTTATGAAGAGAGCTTATCTTATTTAATAATGTTCCTCCTGTTTCTTATCTAAAAAGTGAGTGAAGGATAATTGTGTATTACTAAAAATTAAATAAACAGAAAGGCAACGAAAAGAAGTTCCAGAAGTGACTAGAAACACCATCACTAACCAATTAAGACTGCAATCCCTAGCCGATATCTCCCAGTAACTTTACAATTTTGTATTGCAATATATTGTGCCACGACATATTGTTACAGGTATGAATATAACAGTGTCTTAAAGGCTCTTTTCTTGTTATTCTCATTCACTGTCGAAATAAAGCTATCAGAAAATTTCAGGATTTGTCATTTCTTTGCCTGTAAGCAAATCAGCAGGGGTCTAATAAATATCAGTCTGTAGATGGATATGATTCCCCAAGCTTTTTGCGCTATGATCTTCTGGTTTCTGTTGTAGTTTTTGGCCCCTTCAAATAGGACATCAGATGTTTCCATCAAACTGGTTCTAATAAATCATTTGAATGTCAAACATTCAATGTTCCTGTGACAAAAATAATCCTAATTTAGTATAACTGTGTCTAATTAGTTGACTGGGGCTCAGAGATAAGAGACAGAGCTGCATTTGTAAACCCATAGAGGAAATGCTTTTGATTTTTAGTTCATTCATATCCTCTCAAACATTTGGTATAATCCAGCTCAGTAACAAAGACGCACCAGTGCTTGAGCGTTCAACACACATTGACTCCTTCCTCTCATAAATGCAAAAGCCTCTGAGCCAGTGAATGTGGCCTTTATTTGGCAAACTCCATGCGATTTAAGGGGTTCCTGTAAAAGATGAGGTAACGTCATTTGGCCAGTGAACTCCGGGAGCCTTGGATTCATTTAGCATTTGAGGAGTTTAAAAACATTTAATGGAGGAAAAATCTACACCCCCTAATTTCCTATAAAGAATTTTCCATCCCAACATCATTCATTCATCTTCACTTCCCTTCTGGGTCTGTTTTCATACATGTTATCTTAAGTAAATCCCTTTAAAAGGTCTGGCATGGTTTGAAGAGTTAAATATAAAAAGCTCTGGGCATTTGAGCTGTTAGGGACATATCTTTGGTTACTAAGCTTTAAATGAGCTCAAATGCTTGTATACAGGGGGTTATGTAAAACCCTTTAGTTTCAAGTAAGTTTTCAGTCTGTAAGGTTTATATGCGCTTTATTTACAAGAACAGTTTCATTTTGTTACAATGTTGAGCACCCTTCTGTGTATCTTACTTTCGATTGGCACTTTAGATAGAGTGGCCAGTGAGAGCAAGATTAGAGCTCATTCTAGAAGTTACCCCATGTTTTTTTCCTGCCACAAACTAAAATTGACAAATTTAGTGAAAAAGGCTCTTTACTAATGTTCATTGATGCGTTTGCACTTTTTATGCAACTGAGCAGAAATGAAGAGGAAGTAAAAGTGTCTTGTCAAAGTCATTGTCAGAACTACGCATTTCCAGAACAGCTATTGTGTAAATGTGTAAAATAAACAATTATCAATTTGCCAAATTATAATCACAGGTTCAGTATTCAATTTACACAGGATTTATTTAAGAGACTCAAACCAAATCCTAGAAAAACAGTCTTTATTAGTCCATGCTTAAAATGTAATTAATGTATGCATAAATGTGCAATGCATAAATATATGCATAACATAAGTTTATATAAAGCAATATATATAAAGTTTGTGACTTTAAAGGGGACATATGTCGATTTATCATTGGCTCATATCATAATTTATGCTACTGTATGTCTACAAATCTCTGGCACATGCCAAGGTAACATTTTATAGTGGTAATGTTACCAGTAACTATTCAAAAACCATGAATAGTTTCTGATTGAGTTGTGAAAAGAAGAAAGCAAGAAAAACTAAGATTTAATATATCAAATTCTCAATGAGAGGAATAATATGGAGCAATTGCAGGTTGGTGAAAAGGTAGTAACAACATGCTTTTTGAGTATGGTTAGTATCGAAAAGTACTATTATAAAATAGTACTATATAAAATGTGTTTTACCACTTTAAAAACATCTCTATTCAAAACAGACTGGCCCATTAAATAGCCCCGCTTACTGCTCACAAAAATCTAGTCAGAAGGATCAAAGGAAAGGATCAAATTTCCTCCATAAACAAAACATGTTCACTATAAAATTGTTGGGAGTACATGAACAGAGTTACGTATTTTTAACAAAAGAATTTCACAGAACAAGCTTGGAAGACATTTCCACTGACCTGTATTGTCCACTGCATTATGTTCCCTTTAGTGGTATTTTAAGGCACTTTTTCCACTGCATGACACGGTACTGCTCAGCACAGTTCAGTTCGGCCTGCTTGCTTTTGCATAGGCTCTAGAGTCACGTCAGAGGTGGTGTGTTGTGACATAAAAAAGAGTGCGACACAAGATCAGAAAATATCCATGAAACAACAATGGATCCCGAACACTCAGATGGACTATTGTGTTTAAGCATGTTGTGCTTCTTGGATTATGGGTGTTTACATGGCTTTCCACGATTAGTTATTTGGTGAGAAGTTAGTGAGAGGCTAAAAAGACGTCAGCACTATGTTCCGGTTTAGTGACGCAAGCAATGATGTTCACTTACAATCAAGAGAAGTGTCATTTCAGAGCGATGATGTGGGCTCTAGTCGAAGCAATGTTACAAAAATGGTGTCGGTTCCAAGGACACACAACACAGTGGAAAACCTGTTAAAAACAAGATGAACTGAACTGTACTATGTTGCAAAAGCAGCATTAGATCTTATTGGATATATGAGACACAACATCCTGTTTTTTATGACAGGGTTGAGCAATTATGTTGCATTTGCAGTCAGAGCCGATACTGGAAGTGGTGGTAGGAGAACCATGGCAAGTGGAGCTAAGCATACCAAGACAGAGCTTATTACAAAATTGATTTTTATTTACATGGTATGTATAAAATGGTATTATGCTAAATTATTGAAGATAAACTGGGTTAAAGATCAACAGTGGGCAGAGTACTATTACTTATGATGCCACAAGCAATGCACATATTAAAATGATTGTGCTTGTTCAAAACCCATTGATGGATTTCATAGGAAAGTTGTGAGAGCACACCAATGAGCCACATTTCCATTCAAAACATAGACGTTAGATTTCAATTGAGGCCTCTTTAAGTGTTCAGGTTATGTTTCCTAACTTGAGGACTGGCATTTTTTTATTTGGTCTGGTATTACTGTACATTGTGTTCGTTCATTCACTGACGTGCGTCAGCGTTCAAAAAATACTCCTTTCAGCAGTGGTTTTCACATCTTAATAATTTCCATCCTGGCCCATGCCCTAAAAATGAAAATGGGGAAAAGGCAGTTTAGGCAGCAGAGGCGTTATAACCAGCATGCCTTTAGTGAGAATTCCTTGTAGTCGTGAATGGATGCTATTTTAAAAGAGCCCTGTCAGACAATGGCAAACCTACTCTAAAAATACTATCCATTTAACTGTCAATCAACAAAAGAATAGCTCCCGCCTCCATCTTTAACTCTTGACATAGCCATATCTTCAAAATGCTCTGCAATTTGTTCATCAGGTTGCTGACCGTTGATTTAACAATAAACCACTTGAGTATTTCCAGATTGACACATCATAGAAAATATATTACAATCCTATCATTTTATAAATATTATATCTATTTAATATCTAACTGAATAAACACCTGTAAGTTAACCTTTAGACACATTTTCTCCCCGAGAAACACGTAAACATGTTATACTAAATGCTGAAAGCTATGTGTTGATCGCACGGGATGTTCAGTTTTTACTTGCGGGAAGTATTGCACAACGGCTTTGCCTGGAAACAGCGGTGTTGTAAAGTCCAGCTGAGTTTCAAGGATAAAAAATGTGTGACAGGGGTTAAAAACCGCAGAATTGAGAACAAGTGATTTTAAATTAGTCCAAACACCGCGCGAAGGCAAATAAAATAATAGAAGTCAGAGGCGCGCTGTCGAACACTGGACACAGTGAAGGGGGGTTTGAGGTAATCGGCATATGGCTTTCACGGGGTTAAATTTATCTCAGGGGGAGTAGCCGACTCCAAAGGAACGCCTGAGTGCCTTTCTCCAAGCCACCAACATCCCAAAATCTTCATCGTCAACCCTCACAGCAACTACATCCCGGGAATATTGGCCACCGCACCGAACTGCCCCGGTCACGCGTCGACTCTCGCTGGCCTCTTTTCTTTCTTCCACCAGCGAGTGCTCGGATCTACGGCTCAATGAAGGTGAGTCATTTTTTCCTAAAATGAATGCACAAGTCCTCTCTGTCAGAAAAGCGCTATCAGATTGTGAAAATTAATCGTTCACAGTTAGATAAAAAATGGAGCCTGTGTTTTTTTTATTTTTACTTTTATTGTGTCTGATAATTTGCTCAATATTTCCATACACTGGATTCAATGGTCGTTAATATCAAAGGTCCTCGTGTCATTCTATGGCAAGTAATTTACAGGCTTCCATTGTAAATGTGACTGTAAATCGTACCCTTCAGTTTCGCAAACTGAACCTGTTGATTTTAAAATACATTTTTACCATTCAAAATACATTTATTATATGCTTTTGTCTGACCCAAATACTAGTAATGTTTGCATTCACCAGCTGTGACCACATCCGACGTCAATCAGCTGCATGTTGACACCCGGTGATAGTGATAGGTGTAGCTTCCTTCTACACTGCAATAATTTGCCGCATATTAGGGGCTTTTAATATCGTTTCCTACAGTTAAGCTCTTCCTGTATCATAAAATTTTTTAAGAGCTAGTATGTATTAAACATGGGCGGTGTATTTATAAATACTTGGCAGTTTATTTTAAATTAAAACATTTTTTTTCTTTGTGTCATGAGTGTGAGGGAATGCAACAACAGCCCACAGAGTTTGTGTACTGGTTATATATATACTATAAGTAATTTTGAGACAAATTTAAATTAAAAGTACATCCGTTTAGACTGTAAAAGAAACAAAGATGACATGACACTGCTACCTGTCAGTAGGGGCTAATATGAGGCAACCGTATGAGGCAACAGTGCGCATGGAATGAGAGCTGCCATGACAGTCAGAGAGAGGGTACACACGTAACTTCCTCATAAGGATGGATCCGTCATGGTTTCAGAGCACAGCTTGAAGCAGACCCGCACACACGCCCCTCTCACATGCAGCCTGTTATGTACAACTTATGTTGTAATTATAAACAAGAATTTGAAAACGACTTCTCTCAATTTGATTGGCAGCATAAATAATCTTTCTCAAGACATAACGACAGCAGTCAGTCAGCTCTGTTCTGTGTTGCTGTCAATCATGTCTGTCAATCAGAGCACACATGGCCCGCCTAGTTTTTGTTGCAAACACTCCCAGAAAACACTCTTAACCAATCAGCAAAAAGTGGAGTGCACATATGAGGTGGTGCTACCAGAATGAGGTGAGGTCCTTTTGGTGTAGCAAAATGTTTGTTTTGGTAAAGTCAAACCAAAATAAGAAAACAGAGGTAACTGTCAGCTAGCGAGAACCTGCTTAGGGTATGAGAGTATGCTAGGTTTTAATATGCTCCAAAATAATCAAATGTACAGAAAAAATGACCGGTCTATTCAATCCCTGATGTATGTTTGTACAATTTAGTAAAGATTGCTTTGAGTTGGACTCTTGACAGCGTTGCATGAATGTAGCAGGCAGTCATAGCTGCCAATCAAATGGCCACATTTGTGTGTGTGTGTGTGGGGGGGTATATTTAAACAATATATACAGCATTAACAGTACATACAGGAGTATATTTAAAACAAGAAAAAACATTAGAGTGAGTGCACTGTATAGATATCTACCAACACAAACTAAAACAAATATGTGAAATGACATAATTAAAGAGAAATATTGTTTTAAAGTTTAGGTTTTCCATGTTGACCTTAACGAGAAGGTGTAGTTCAACAATCTTACTGCAACCCTACACAAGGCGGGTGAATCCGGTACGGTGGCCTCAGTCGGCAGCCCATGAGAGACACACTTGATCAAAATGCTGCGTTTGGCTCAGTGACTGCAGTTGGGGACTTTTGAAAATAGCATGGCTTGGTGGCACTGAATGGCAAAATTCATTCAATAAGTTCTCAACCTCACATTCTCCACATCGTCTAGGTACAGTAACATCATCTGCATAGCATCTCTAGGCCTGCCCTTCTCATCTCACAACAACGAGATCAAAACACACCCTAGAAGCTTTTTCAATGTAGTTGCTGCATTTTAACTCCTCTAATAAGTTGTGCAAACATAACAAGATTACCCACATGAATCAAACACACACGTATATAGAGAGAAACACAAATTATCTCAGGATCTTGTTTTTGTCTGTGGATCAGGTAAAGTCAAGGTTTGAGCTTGTGTATAGACGGAATTCACTTTTATATTATCTATACTTCAATGAATCAGGTTTATAAGTCGGTGGGAGGGGCAGGGGGTGGGGATACTTTTTTCCTTAATATGTATTGGATAAAGGGCGAATGTCGGCTGTTCTTCCCTCAAATTAAATTATACTAAATCATGTTTTCCACACAAACAACTAAACTTGTCTGGAAAACATCGATATTTTAAAACTCACATGCAATCCAATGGATAAAAAATGTGTTTAAAACATATATACATGTGACAAAATTTGATGCTTATACAAAGAATTGGAAAGCATCTATGTGCGCCTCAGCAGAGACCCAGATTAGGATTTGAGTGTAAAGTGTTCACTAGTGCACATTTACTACCACAAACAGAGCTTTGGGGTGTTTTTAGGAAGTATGTAGAACTTTTGATTACAGATATGGAAGGGCTTGGAGAATTTTTGCCAATTAACTGTCAAGCTGACAGCTTCATCTTTCCATGCATGGCATATTCATGCACTTTTGCTCCACCATCCCCCATGCCACTTTCAGAGGAGGAAATGCCACAGTAAATACATTCCTGTTGCACTTATGAAACAGTCAATGTTAAGGGAGCATGTAAACTGTACCAAAAGCTCAGTTTAATGCGAAACATATTAAAATCCCAGTTGGAATGCTAGTGAAAATAGTACTTTTTTTCTGTCATTCTTGTGATCATTCAAAAAAAGTGCAATTACTTAACTTAAATGAATGAACCACAGACTGGGAGCCAATATATTTGATTTGAGTTTTAAATAGTGAATTAGAAATTGAGAAATGATCCTGGATATGACTCATGTCAAGGCATTTTTCTTTCTTCAGTTGGTACAAAGTGTGCTTTTTTATTGGAAGCAGATGTTGGCGCTCAGTGTAGTTTCTCCATTCTGAATCCTTCAAAAGCTATCCTTTATCTTGTTTCGTGAAGGAAACACAATCATATTTTGGTGAAGAATGTGGTGAAAAGAGAGAAACTCTCAAGCCTAATAAGACTCTTTTTGACAGACCCCTCCACTTTATTCCTGTTTCTGTGACATTTATTGGAAAAAAGGAGTCCTCTTATATTTCATAGAAGACATATATAGGTCAGTAGAGAAGTCCTGGATGTTTTATGTGGAGAGTGGTATTTGACTGTGGTGGCCACATGCTGAGTTCAGTGATCTTTGACCCAAGTGTTTGTTTGTACAGCACTTTCTCCCTCCCAAAGAAAGAATGGATTTGGGGCTTTTCCTTTATTTAGATGAGGAAGGGAAAAGTGGTGTAGAATCCTTTGCTTGTAATGTTATCTCTGTTATTATGTTTTAAAAGACAGGTTCAACTCTCGAGGAACCAGAATGCTTAAACTCATGTACTGAACCTGAACAATACAGCATTTTTTCCACTTATAATGTACATACAATTATTTAATATGATAAAATAGGACTTTCTTAATTTAAATGTATTGGTTTGTATGTTAAATCATTCTATTTTTGATACCAAATATTAACTTTTGATCCAATATCAACTATTTTCAAGAAAAAAATATCATTAGCCACGTTTCCAACCAAAGATGTGAATTAAATGTATTGCAAAATTGGAATGTTACATAAAATATTAAACCCCAGTTCTTACAGAAGAACACAAAAGCATATGACTTTTTTTGATGTGCTTGCTGGGATTTACTTGGTAAATGCATTCCCATCGTAGTTTATGCACCATTTTATTCATTAGATAAAAAGTTTACTCTTTTCAGTTGTGAGCATAATGCAGAATGGAGAGAAAACATGGTGGAAGGAGATATATATTGCTCTCTTCAGACATTTATTTTTATTTAATACCACAAATTTAAAATATTTTTTTTATTATTTAGTAATAGAAGTGGTAGAATTGATATCCATCTACATTAACCAAATTTAAACCCCTATTAAAAGCTGATCCAATATTATTTGCAGTTTAGTACAGATCTGTTTTTAAATTCTTGAAGTACATCACTAACTAAAGTTGGTCTGCCATGTTGAATGTGAGCGATGCAGCAACAAGGTGCATTGTGATTGGTTAAACATAAGTTGGAAAAATCGACCTGCTAGTGAAGTGAGTGCTCTGTTTTGCTTTGAACATTCTTTAATTGATATGAAGGGCACTGAAGGTAAATTTACAGAAAAAAATAAAACAAAATGAATTTGCATTAAACTGAGCCGCTTATTGTTCTTTTGAACTTCAGACTCATTTTTTACCGCCTTTATAAAACTGGATCCTGTTTTATGTTGTTTTTCAAAGGTTCTTTACATAAATGACACTGTTGCTATTGTGACCGTACTGCTGTTTTTGTTGTCTATTGTGATGAACTGATCGATGACAAAATAATAGTTTTTTTCAGCCCAATCAGTGATCTATACATCGTAATGTTTCACACTTGCCCTGAAAAGCCAGAGTATAGTACCAGTTCAGCTCATGTTGATCAAAACAGGTTCTCAACACAGTACTAACGACAGTAGAAATGGCCTGAAATCTTATTGTACCCCAGGATAGTGTGCTGCTTTCCTAGGCATTCAGTCTTCATCCTGCCTTCATTGAAACTAATGTGCACACTCATCGATGATGGAATTTATCTTGTGTGAAAACAAATGTGTCCAAGGTTGGTGAAGAACCACAAAGTCGTTTAGTCCTTTAATGTAAAAATATTAAAACAGTGTTTAAATATAATCCAAGCAAAACAGACTCCCATGTTGACTAACAATTACATTGTGAAAAGGGAATTTTAGTTTTCTTGGTGTGCTATAAAATGTTGTAGATTCCCTGTCGTGATTAAGGGTTAGTCAGTGTTGGAGCACTAAAGTTTTAATGGCTCTTTTGTTTTAGGGCTTAAAGACTTAAACAGAGACCACACACGTAGAGAAACAAAATTATGGTTTATGGAACTTCTCTGTAAATATAATGGATTCAACTCTGTAATCTATGTCAGAACTCAAGAGTCGCTCTCAAGGATGTGAGTATATTTTGAATAATCTACCAGGTCAAAAAAGTTTCTAAAAAAGTTGGCCAAAGTGAGGATTTTCAGAATCATCTGGTTTAGTATTTGTTCTGTAAACAACATTATTTTGCCATTCTAGAACCAATAATTTTCCAATGTTTATATCCCAACTAGCCAAGGGTTCGGATAAAACCCTCACCTGTTGCATTGGCAATCACTTTTCCAAGTTTTAGCATAAAACATAGCTAGTTACCCAGGAGTTGTTTTTTTTTCAGAATTCAGCCCACAACTCTTAATGTGAGTCGCCTCACCCTCATTGTTATAGTGATAAAGTCTATCATATTTCCCAGATACAGTCTTTATTATGAGTGCTACCTGATGATTTTGTGCTGTTGTAGGGTGTAATGGCGCAAAAAGTCTTCATTTATCCCCACTGAGAATGCAGTGAACATCTTTAAATGACAGGAAGGAGGGGGGGGGGGGTGTCGTCATTTAATGTAGGGCTGTGCAATTAATTGCAATTGTAAAAAAAATATCGATTTCACATGCAATGTCTAAACCACAAAAGGCTGCACTTTTATCTGTTCGTTTATTTTATTCAGAAAACATCTTGTGCGCATATTGTGTTAGTACTGGGGGAAATGGTAGACACACAGTTTTTTTGTCCGAAAAACTTTAAGAGAGAAATCTGTTTTTTGGTTTTGATTTATGTTAGTTTTAATTTATTGTTATGACTGGAATTCAGGCTAGTTAATCTTTATTTTTTTATGTTGTCTGTTTTTAAGATATATTATTACAGTTTTCTCTATCAAGCAGTTAGTATGACTGTGTACAGTATGCTGTTAACTAAAGTTGAGGTTGTTAATCTTAATTTATTTTTGTCTGTTTTAAAGACCATTTTACTACAGTTTTGTTTTTGTTCATTGTGAAATTTTTCCATGCACTTCTTGTCCACTGAATACATTTAGAATATATGTATGTAGCTTGTTTGAAAAAGCTAAATCAGGTTCCAAAAACTCAAATAAAATAGCAATATTCGTTCACAAAAATCGCAATATAATTATTTGGTCTATACTTCACTTCTTTGGTCTATATGTTTTGACATCAACATCACGATGTGCGCATGCGCCGGAACCACGATGTGAGTGTAGAAGCCCATGGTGTATTACAGAACGGTAGCACCAGGGTAACAAAACACGAGTTTGTTGTATAGCTTGTTGCTGGGGTGACATGTACGTTCCGCATGCCTCCACAGTGATTTTGATCGGTGAGCAGCGGCACAGGAACCATTCACTACTAAAAATGCGCGATGAAAAGGTGCGCGACATTGCCAGTGTGACACCTCATAGAGAATCGGGATTTCCCACGGGTCTTGTGATTCCTGTGGGATGGGATAAACTTTTGTTGTTAATCTCGTGATCGGGATGGGATGGGAATAAAAATCAACGGGAGCGTGCAGGAGCGGGAACACCATTAATAGATTATAATTTTCTGTTTTAAGCAATCCAAACGAGATGCGCTGATTTTTTTGTAAATCTTTCAGCGCGTCAAAACACGGAAGTCTAAAGAGCACGGTTTTTCAGGGTCGGCAACAGAAGTGAACCCTTTAAAAGTGAAGCTGTCGCCGGCAACAAACAGAGAGAAACATACCTTTCGCCAGGAGCGCACTGACAGACGTGTGATTGATTTCCTGTGATCACTTTAGCAACACTTTAGCAGAGATTTCACTGTAAATATAATATTTATTCTGTATACAATAATATAACCATTGTCTTAGTAGCAGTAATAGGTTTATTAGTGTTAGACTGAACTGTTTTACCGTGTTCTGTCCGTGATTCTTCTTCCGCATCCGCGCACATGCGTCTTATTTTCGTTATTTCCTCTCAATTCTTCCGCCGTTTTTGGCTCAGTAAAGTGTTAGATTCCAGTGCCAAAACACTTGTAAATAGTGAAATAGTGAATAGTGTTTATACCATCATCGAGAGCCCTGTGAGTTTTGTGAATTTTTCAATCACAGTCATATGTAATAAAAGTTTTTATACACAGGGTTTATTGCAAACAATAATGTTTTTCAATATATTGTGTCTTTTTTGATATTATATAATATTTTTATAATATTGCTTTTAAAACTGCTCATGCTCTTGATTCCAACAACATATTGCTTCATTAATTTATTTTTATATTTTGCTAATTTTTGTATAGAAGCACAAGGGTTTCTTTTGGATAAATCTAATCTGATGTAATATATTTATATTTATAGAGATTTTTTCTGATGAAGGGGAAACCTTCTGTGGCAAGGTTGGATTCTGTCAACTACTCTACTCTATTCCACAGCTGAGAAAAAAACAAACCCGGACCTTTGTAAATAAAAAACAATTTTTGCAATAAAATATTAAGTGACCTTTTTGTCACTTGTAATGAAGCTTGCTTATTAGTGAAATTATTAATAAGTAATTATTGACTTTAGCCTGGATTGATGGCTCTCAATATCGCAATATATATCATTTGGAAAAAAATATCGCAATGTAATTTTTTTCCAATATCGTTCAGCCCTAACATGCGTCATCGTGCGTCTTTCCTTGACTGCTTTTCAATTAATTCAGATGAACGGACAATCGGAAGTAAACAACAAAAGACAGAACACAAGAAACGACTTCACTGCTTGATTTTCACTTTGTTATCTTTTACTTGATCATTTATGACGGACTTTGCAAATGATGCTCGGATTACAAACTACTCCAAGATTCAAAGAGAGGTGCCACGATACAACTGATCCAAGATCGGATTACGCCGCTTGGTGAACATGCACGCATTATCCTTTAATGTTACGCTTTAATGTGAACACAGTGGCTTAATTCGTTGAAAAATGTTTTTGTCATCTTCATTTGTTTTTAATTCAGATCAGAGTTTGATCATGTTCTCATCACATACAAACCACTCTAGAGTTTATTTGGATTTTTACTGAGGTCACTTCCTTAAGTAGGTCTCAGTCTACTTTTTTAGTCCGCTTTTGACCTGATTTGTAGCTCGGTTGCTGCTTTATCACCTGCCAAAACGAACCAAACTAAAAGGAAAAACTAACTCTAGTTAAAGGGAATCGAACAAGTCCAGTGTTCAAGAGTTCTGAATGAATGACTCAGGCCTTCTTGTGGCTCCGTTGGTAGAGTACTGCACTAACAATGCTAAGGTCGTGGGTTCAAATCCCAGGGAAAGCAAACTGACAAAAAGTGTAAGTCGCTTTGGACAAAAGTGTCTGCCAAAAGCAAAAATGCAAATGTGTTTGGTTCATGTATGAATAGTGCTCAGACTTTTCAAAAGAATGACAAAAATCAATCCTCTGTTCTGAAGGCCATGTGGTGCAGGTTTAACGTGGTACATTTTGACCGAATTCTCCTTTAAATACAGTCTCACTAGGTGACTAGGAATATCTTAAAGTGAAATGCTAATACAGTGTTTGGTGTCTTTGCTATTTGAAGCACATGTGAAATTAGTGGCCTGTGATTCATTAACTATGAGCTATTTTAGCACTAGTCTGGTGTCTGGTTCTGTAGTAATAGCTATTTGTGGTAAGCTAAGGAAGTTCTGTTCTTTGAGAATCCAATGACACAGTTCGAGACTATGGGATGAGACACAAAATTCACCATTGATCACTCAATGCAATACGTATTAGCTGTTGGAAGTAAACTTGGGGTGTTTAACATTTCCTTCTTTTTTTTCAAGTTTTGTGTGCCTTGCCTCATTTTGTTTGATTATGTGTCTTGTATGATGGATTGTGTGTTTGCTGTGCAAAGCAAGCTTGCTAGTGCAGTGCTATGAAAAGAGCCCAGTGCTTGTTAGTTGTTGCCATGGCCACCATCACGATCCCAAGCCAGGGTCATATAATAATTGGCCAGAGACAGGTTGCTTATGATTTGTGAAGATGGTTTCATTGATAAGCTTCGTCTTCTGATATCTAAACTCTTCACTAAAGCTAGCCAGCTTGTTTATTCTAGATGTCCTCTGTGTTACTCTCATTTAACCAGCGTCCTGTTCTCAACTAGTACACAACTGAGCAGTATGCCTCAGGACTGTCCATTTGTCATGTGTATGTTACTTGGCAAGCCCCTAACTGTTACCAGGAGGGTGTTTCAAAAGTCATTCCCAGTTCACTCTTGCTCCTGGACTAAGTTCTGAAGGCCCACAAAATGCCAAGCAGGAGAAAATGGAAACCAGTGGTCTTCTTATACTAACATTTAAGAGAAAAATATTGATGTTTTTCTTGTGCTTGGACCAGTAAGTACAGACATGGTCTGAGGAAGAGTCCAGGATATGTTTAAATGTGCAAGACCCCACAGAAAAGATTTTGCCTCATGTGGGAGCCATATGGTAGAACAAAATGTGAAGTTCACTTGAATTTTTTAGAGTTTTTTTTTTTAAGTACCATGGTATTATTTAAAGTACATTCTGTGGTAAAGTATGTTTCATTCGTTTAATGTGATTCTCTAAATCACACAAGTTCCAAAAACAAGTTGCAGGTGAATGGCGATTATTATTATTCTTTTTTTACACCTTTTATTAAGACTTTGTATTATTTTAACATCTTTTGCTGTTTGCATAAATATTATTCTGAATATTTCAGTGGCAGCCTGGTGTTTTTGGCTTTCTGTAGGGAGATTTTTAATGCTGTTCAGTACCACAGGTATGTCTAAAGTCAGTCTTGGTGGGCTGTGGCGCTGCACAGTTTAGGTTCAACTTTTATAAGCCTCACCTGACCACACTAACTAAGCTACTCTGACAAGCTGAAAAGTGTTCACGATGAGCTAAGAGCACATTAGATATAGTACACAGTGGGTAGGAATAATGGTAGATAGCACCAATCTTTCCCCTCTCTTTCTCTCTGTCTATGAACTTTGTGTTAGCGATAAACCATCAACATGCTCAAATATTTTCTGGAAGCAGCAAAGTAAAGTGACAAATTGAATCCCAAAAAGAGATGAAAGACTCAAGGAAATTAATTTCTTGTCAATCTAGGTAAGTGCATAATGTTTACTAGAACGTTTATGAAGCTGCAATTCAGTGACTCACCACTTGAGGCTGGTGTCAAGAGATTTCCACTGTCAATTACAATTCAGCTTCATTGCAGCTTTGCAGCTTCATAAATAAAACCAGTTGAAAGCCTAATATAAGAAGGTTTTTTTTTATTCATTTCAATATTTGTCACCTTCATGTTGACTTGTGTTTAAGCTTCCACCACTCAGCCATCTTTGATACTCCCAGATTCTGTCAACTCATAGAATTCCCTGTTGAAACATTTAAAAATATTCTTTGGCTTTATGGTGTTTTATTAGGGGCCAAGCCACCGAAGGTGCGATGGCACCTATTGTATTTGTTGGCGTTCTTATTATTATTATTATTATTATTATTATTCCGCCATTGAAGTCAATGGCAGCCCCATGAACCGATTACGGGAAAGTTATGAAATTTGGCCAAAGGATTCAAATGGTCATCATAAGAAATCTGACCAAATCTGGACCCTCTAACTCAAACTCTATAGCGCCACCACTAGTCCAAAGTTTCACATATGTAAATGCCAATAACTCAAGAATTCTATGGTGTAAAAACAAAATTCTTTTTGCCACTGATTCCATGGCTCATGATGATTCTAATGATCTCAATGATCTCATGTTCCAATTATCCAATTAGCCGCCATTTTGAATAATTAAAATTGCAACTTTTTCAAACTCCTCCTAGACCGTTCATCCAGTTCCCATAAAACTCAGGCAGTATCATCTACAGACCCTATTGAGCAAAACTTATCAAAAGAAATTTATTTCGTCTTATGGTTTTAGGGAAATTAACGAATAAATAAAATATAAAACTAGCAAAAGTGGCCATGTGGCTATATCTCTTAAACCATTCGGTGGATTGAGACCAAATTTGCTGTGTGTTATAAGAGTCAGGTCCTGAGGTTGCCTGTTGAGTTTCAACTCAGTGCCCCCTAGTGGTCAGGAGATACAAAAAATGTCTTTTTTGGCTAATAACTTCATATCACTTTGTCCAAAATTCATAAATTTGGTCTTAAAGTGTTCAGGGCATCATAACGAGTCGGTACATGTGCATTTTTACTAGGTCAGCCATTTTTGAAGTCAGCCATTTTGTTTTTTGTCAAAAATTAACGTTTTGTCCAAATGCCTTATGAACACCTTGCAGGAAAATTATAAAATTTGACACGCTGATACAGTTGGCTATTATAAGTACTATGACCCAATCTAGAGTTTCTAGGTCATACTCTATAGCGCCACCACTAGTCCAAAGTTTCACAAACGTTAATGCAAATAACTCATGAAATGTGTGGTCTAAGGACAAAATTCTTTTTGCAACTGATTCCATGGTCAACATCAATTTTAACGAACACCAATGATGTCTTGTTCCAATTATCCAATTAGCCGCCATTTTGAATAAACAAAACTGCAACTTTTTCTAACTCCTTCTAGACAGTTCATCCAATTCCCATGAAAGTCATGCAGTTTCATCTACAGACCCAATTGAGCAAAAGTTATCAAAAGAAATTTATTTGGTCTAATGGTTTTAGAGAAATTAATGAATAAACATTGTGAAACTAGTAAAAAGGTCAATTGGATGTCTCTCTCAAACCGTTCAGTTAAATAAGACTAAATTTGGTGGGTGTTGTAAGAGCCACGTGTTAAGGTTACTTGTGGAGTTTGAATTCGGTGCCCCCTAGAGGACAGGAGATATGAAAAATGTTTTTTTTTTTTAATCCTAAAATTTAATTTTATATTTTTAAAGCATCGTGCTGAGTCAGTTTCTTTGAACGTTTACTATGTTAGTTAATTAGATGTCAGCCATATAGTTTTTTTGCCCAATTTTTCTTTGCTCACATGTACATCAGCTCTCTCGACGAAACTTAAAATACCTTTTTTGTTTCTTTTCAGCCTTTGTTCATCTTTTTCCCCTTCTTCATTCTGATGGCCGCTTGGCCCCGTATCACTGCTTGCAGTTATATTTTTTTATTGTTCTTGAAATGTATTACCAAGTGAATTAACACGCAATCAAATATTTTCATTGTATGCTACTTTTATCGTTGACCACAATAATGAAAACAGAATGTAGTGCTTGTAAAATGATAATGCTAAGATAACTGTGGATGGAATGTGTGTCTGTGTACTTTTATGAGCTCTTGAAACGTGACTGTGTGGTTATACACAGAACCAGCTCGGTGCATAGTCTCAGAGTCGGCTGTTTTTAGCTGTGTGTTCGATGAAAATGCGACGTTTCCTCTCAACTCCTGCTGTAGACGTACTAGGATCATAGGTGTCAGCCAGATAGACACCACAAATGTATTCTTGTCCTGAATGCCCTAAAATTTTCCATTCTCATTTTTCCATCCCTTTTGCTTGACTCATGTGTTTCTAAAATTTGGTTCTGTAGGGTTGTGCCACTATTAGATGTCCTCAGCTGTCATTCAGTAAATGCCAACTGGCTCTTATAATAGAATCTGCTTCCTATTTAAAAAAGAACAGTACAGTCTGGGGTCACATATTGGTCAGCAGTGAAGATTTTTATGGGTTTTATAAGTATTTGGTGAGAAACAAAGGTAACTAGTGGCGGCAACTGGTGCAGTTTCGTTTGCTTAAAATGGAAAACAAATAAGCGTGATTACCATCAAACACACAAAGAATGTCACATTTATTGTTTTAGTATTTAAATTATTGGCTTTGCCACATTCAGTTTTCTACACCTTCTTTTCATCCTTCACATTGACGTATCTCGGGATAATCCTGTCCAAGCTCCTTTACATCAAGTTTCTCCTGATTTCACAAATGTTGCTATTTAAGGAACTTCACTTAACTGTTGATGTCTTTGCGGCACTGTGGTGCAGTAATAAGCACTGTGGCTTTCCAGTTAGAAGGTTGCCAGTTCAAGGCTTGCCGGTGAGTTTGCATGTTCGCCCTGTCCTTGCGTGGGTTTCCTCCAGATACTCTGGCTTCCCCCACAATCCCAAAAACATGCGGTTAGGTTTATTGAATAATCTAAATTAGGTGTGAATGTGTGAGTGTCACCTGTCCAGGGTGTTTTCATGCCTCTTGTGTTGGAAAACTAATGTTAGTGCCTCTTTCTCAATAAGGAAGGAACCAGAGGAAGGGACGAGGGAATACTATATTAGGAAATAAACAAAATTGGCATTGGACTTGGCATGTTAATTCAGGCAAATATGGTAAACTCATGGACGCAACAAGTCCATTGTCTTCAATTGTCTATTGTCTGCTACTGTGTATGCTGGGTTGGGATGGCAATCTTTGGATTCATTTGGACTGCATCCTTCCTCGAGTTTGGGTAAACAAAGTACCATTTACGTACCTATCAGGAACTATAGTCCAAATGAATGGAAATAAAGACCTTACTCACCAGCTGCTCAAAGCCTAAATACTCACTTATATATTAAAAATATTTTCATTTTAAACTAACTGTAAATGTAATATACCACATCCACTTAATTACATTTCACAGTAAACAAAGAATAAAAAATATTTTATGGTACACATTTCATTCCGCGGTAATATATTCCTTCGTACCGTCCAACCCTATGCGCACCTATTCACCAGCTGTCAGTGATGGTCCTCTTCCAGGCTGAGTTGGTCGATAAATTGAAAGCAGAATTGTGGGACCTAATGCCATAATGCTAGTAAGGTAAAAATATTTTGGTGGACTGGATTTTTTTAAATATAAAAATGTATGCTTGTCCTGCGGCATGGTGTAGTGGTAGCACACAGGACACATATGCGCGGTTGTGCAGGGCTGATACAGGTTCAAATCCCGAGCCTGTTGTCTTTCCCATCCCACCCCACTCTCTCTTCTCCTAAGTTCTTGTCACTCTCCACTGTCCTTTCTGTCACGAAACTCAATAAAAGCTATGGCCAAAAAAAAAATCTAAAGAAAAAAAAAGTATGCTAATTGAAAGGATGAAAACTCTTCTTATTATACATTTATTTTTTTCTGGTTAAGTTTAGTGTACGGGGCAATTAATACAACCTTGTTGTTTTACAGGCACATAAAATGTTCTACAGGAAGGGTGTTTCAAAGAACAAATATTGGATGTTCGTATTTATAGGTGGCTACAGTCGGTGGATGTGTGATGGTGAAAACATCCTAGATGTTTTCACACAAGAGTAGCTGTGATTTAATTTTATTGAAAACAAATGTTTAAAAATAGCCCGTCTGTGGTATGAGGACGGTGGAGAATGAATAGATCCCAGATGGAAGGGAAGCTCTGACTTCCTGTCTTTTGGGTGCTGGGCAGTATAATTGCAGAGACAGCGGGAGATAGAGGGCAAGGACACTGAAGGTTTGTAATGGATACACCAAGAAAGGTTCAGAGAACACAAAAATATGTCAATGCCCTGTCACCCCGTCTCAAGATAAGTCTTGAGATACTGCTATCTGTATGAAGTCCAAACATGAACATCACGTGGTGTCCTAACGACACACTACAGTGTGTTTATTCTTGAACAATGCAGGATGTTTATGCAGCTTGAGTACAGCCACTTTGATTTATAGAACTAATCGTGGATCACTTAATCTAAACAACAGTTCATCTTGAGCTCAGTCCACGCGAGTATGATTATTTTTATTAAAAGTGGTTCAGTCATTCATCCACACATTACTTCAAAAGGCTGGGTTCTATGTTGTCATGTAGATTGTAAAAGTTTATTATATACTGGAATCTCCTTTAGTAGACTACCATCAGGGTTAGCTTGCCTGTTAGACTGCAATGCTAGTTACAGCAACTAACTGTGTGTGAATAGAGCGTTTACGTTAACTGTGCCTTTGTGGCCACTTTTATTTAAAACTAAGAAAGAAAGAATTTTCATTTATTCTTTTGTTTATCTAAAACACGTTTGTTTTTTTACTTAAAGACCATACTATCGCAGCTTGCAGAAGTGTTTTGAGCTTCATGATTCGAAACAAATGAATGCTTTGGTATAGTTCATTTTAACGAGTCAACAAAAAGATTCACTGTTGGTGATCTACTGTTGGTGAGTAGGTCATTGTTGGGTTGCATGCAATTAAAAATAAAGAGGAAACTGCAACTATGTTACACGCAAACATGTTTTTCCACGTGGAAACATACCTGCAGCAGGTGGAAGAATATGAACATTCTTACAGCTAAAGGGAGCAAAGTGTTTTTTAAATCATTTATATATTTTGAATAATTACTAATTTATTAAACCACAGTTCTTTGTCATTCATAGGTACACATTTTCTAAATCCGTTGCCTCTTTTGCTTTCTCTGTTATTGTCTAGTGGAGGCACAGTTGATCATGGCTGAGCACTGAATCAAGCTGCCAAGGGGGCTTCTGTAGATCCTGTCGTCATACTTGCTGTGCACAAGACTGCTTCAAACATGTCTGCGGAGGTGGAAGCCAGCACTCCTCCAGTCGAGCAGGCAACTTTTAAGACGGCCTCCAAAAAAGAAAAAAAGAAGGGTTTGTTTTTTTTCTTTTAATACTTCTCTGGTTCTTTTTATGTTGATTTAAAGCATATCTGAAATATAGGTTGTCCAAACAGAATAGATTTTTCCACTGTCTGTCCCAAAGTCTTTTGGTAAACCGAAAGTATCGGGCACTGCTTCCAAAATCTCTGGCTTCAGACATTCTGAAATTAAAATTGATCCAGAAAATTTTAACAAACATGCAAACATTGCTGGATTTATTTTTATTTTGGCCTGCACCTTGACTAAATCAGGATAATAGAACCAAGCTGAATGCAACTGGAGATGCTGAGCAGAGTAATAACAGTTAAAATACATGTTTGTAATTTATTTTCATATTTACAACAAAGTCTGAATAAGAGTTCCAGATATACAAAGAAGCCGGTTTTAAAAATGTGTTTCCCCATGATTTGAGCTGTGTCTTAGATTAAGTCCATAACTTGTTTTTATACTTTTATATTTTTGAATCTGAAAAAGCAATAGATTAAATAGTTGCCTATGTGTTTGCCAGTTATTTCAATTCATTGAGCTCATTCAGAACACATGTTCTTTCTTTTAGTCCTTACGGTGGAATGTTAACCTTTGTATTACTTTCATAAAGTCCTGATCTCAGAATCCTCTTTTACAGTAAATTAATGAATGAAATTTCATATATGCATTTATATATGTGTTAAATCAACAAGTGTCAATGGTGTGAACCTGCACAAATACTGCCCCAGTGTTAAATGTAAAACTTTTACATTTGACAATGGTACAGACCATTGACACTAATAGTGTTGCTTTAACACTGTGAATTTTGTTGTAATGTTTAAATGTACTCTTTAGTATCTTTGTAAATGACATGCTGAATCGTTTTCAGATTTACACTATCTGATCACAAAAGGTTCATATTTATTTAAGTTAGGAAACTTTTTGTGGAGAGAAAGAAGATACTTTTGAAACGAAAAGTGTGCACTTTCTGGGACCCAATACTTTCCCTAGAACCATCGCTCAGTGCCTAGTAACCAGCTTGACTAGCTCAGATTATCAAGTTATTTGTTACGTTTTATTTCCTGTTCAAATTAAACTTAGAACACTTCTTTCCAGTTAATTAATACAAAAAATGTGCTTTTCTAACTATATTATGTTTAATTTAACCACAAATTAAAAAACTTGCTCTTGTTAATTGGTTCATATTGGACCTAAATAATTGCAAATAATCAAAATAACCAGACAAATTATTATTTATTACATTATGTCTTGAAAAACTCTTGCTGAGGATTGTGGGTAATATCAGCTATTTGAGAGTCTATGGATTGAACATCCAGAAATGGTAAACATCCATAAATCATTGGGATACTCTTTGGTTTGGGACACAATAAATGTTATTACACATACTTTATTTTACTGAAGCAGAGAGCTTCAATTGAGGGCATGAACTGAGTAAACTACATTTCCCACGAATCCTTGCACCAGCTACTTGTCTCTTTCACAGTTCTGGGTTGTTATGTTGTTGGCTCTGCCCTGTATACTAGCTCTTCTATATGAGTTTCCCTTGTTGTTCAGTCTATAATGTAAAGAAGCAAGAATAAAGCAAATGCTAGTTACGACTATATGTTTATGGGCAAATCTAGAGTGAAGCCACATGACAAACATGGCAAAATAAAGAACGAGGATCAAACTAGGTGCTCAATCCCGCCAGTTTCTTGATCAACAATAAAAAAGAGACACCTGAGAAACCCTAACAACAAAAACAGAAAGATGGTGTATAGGGTTGTGGGAAATGTAGTTCATACATTTAAATCTAGTCTGACCCACATTTTCAAAGCAACCTAAACACAAAGATAACCAAGCAGTAGCTTTCTTATAATTCTATTGTGTGCATGACCCTTTGATTACAGTATACAAAAGACGTTGTTTGTGGTAAAATAAGGTACTGGTTCTGGTAACCGTCTGAGTTCATCAAGTTTCTCAACATGTCCTGTGGCGCAGAACAGACTTGGCGGACAGCCACCTGCAGAAATCCTCCACTCAGAGCTCCAGGGGCCCCTTTGACCCAATATTTCTCTGGATTTATTTTTCTTAGCTGGAACCTGGTGCAGAGTGGTATTGTTTGTCTTGCCTTGCTCATTCATACCAACAGAGCACAGCAGTGATGGATTCCGTTAAAGTCCTGGTGCTGTTTCCACAATATAGTCCAGCTGCGTCTGTAAGATACTCTCCAGCATGTCTATTTATGAGCTTATTCCTCAGGCATGAAAACAAGCAGAATGATTCTCACAGTCTCGTGCTGAGGAGCCAGCAGTGATTTGGGTGATGAGCTGCATCTGGGGTTGAACCAGTTCTTTCGTAGTTGGTTGACAAAGAAAAGAACATGTTGCCGCTTATACGTTAAACCTTTTAGCCACACTGCATTGCACTTCATGCAAAAGAACACTTCTTTTTTGATGATTCTTCTATGATTCAACATTCTTGATTCGTTGAGTTTATTACAACCGTCTATCCACTGCACCTAGGATGATTCGATACTCTTTGGAAGACTTTCTGTACAATTTTTTTTATTGGATTGTTTTGTCTTACATGGAGTCACTGGATGGCACTGGTTGACACTGGATTTCGGATGAGAAGGCCTGGCTACTACTAATGTGTTCTTTCAGGTTGAGACCATGCCTTTATGGTAAATAGACATGTGTCTTTGTACAAAGAAGTACAGGGACATCCGAAACCCTGTGATCCCCCAAAGTTGAGAGCATGAAACTGTCCAAAATACCTTGTGCTGAAGCGGTCAAGGGGCCAACTTGTCTAAAAAGGCTATGCCCAGATTCTGAAAAATAACAGTAACCACGACTTCTATCATCCTTCAATGTTGGCACAATGCATTGAGGCACAGACTGTTCTCTTGGCCACTGCCAATCTAATCTATCAGATTGTGAAACACAGTCCATGATTCATCCAGAGAATGTTTCTCCACTTCTCTAGAGAAAGTGATGGTGTAATTTACATCACTTGTAAACTATCTGACACTTTGCATTGCACTTGGTGATGGTAGGCTTGGCATCAGCTGCTCTGCCAAGGAAACCCATTTTATGAAGCTCTCCACCCACTGTTATTTAGGACAGTTAATAACTTCCTAACCTTTATTCACTTGTTAGAGAGAAAATACACTTGTCATCTTAATGAGGACCTTGATATATATTGATAAGCTTGTACATGACCTTTAGCACTGTTATTAAAATATTATTCATAACCCATTACAGAAGACTCTGGAGACAAGGTTTAAGAAGATAAAAACGCTGCTTTATTTAGATTGACAGCTAAACCATTCTACATTCAGGGCCAAAAGGTTTAAAGTTTGATATTAGCTTTCATCTTCATTTCTATTCCAACAATTTCTTCAGTGATCTCAAGCCATAATTAAAATTGTTTATTTATCTAAATAGCATGCTTTTGAGGAATACCTTAATACAGCCAGACATGATGATCTGTAGTACTTTGGGCAAATTAATACAAACTATTACAAACTAGAATACAAAAAGTAAAAATTGTACAGGTGCCTTTATGAATAAAGGGCTCCTTTTAGGGTACGACTTGATCCACTGGGAGGAGTTTATAGGGCAGAAACCACAATCCTGTGGAGTCTTCACGGAATGAATGCCAATGCTGTCCCTCAGCTTAACCACAGAAGGCATGGGTTCTGTGTCTCCTCTTCTATCCTCTCTTTTTGTTTATTGGTGTCTGGCTCACTCTTTGAGCCCGCCCCTGCCATCTCAGCAGCACGACTGACAAAATGGGACATTGCCACATCAGCTGAGGCCCCGGCCGTACCGTCATGATCAGTAGCTCAATAAATCCGGATAATCACAGGCCATTGAAATAATATGCTTCATCTATTAGTTAAACGTTCATAGATATTGTATATTTTCTACTCACAATGTTCTGCCAAAGTTGTTTTTAAGCATTTCTCAACCACTAACAGACAGTAACATGACCATTGAACTTTCAAACAAGACAGTCTTGTTCAAACTGTGCAGTGTATTCTGGGAGTGTAAAAGGGAATGTGTTTACCTCTCAAACAGATACACATCCCACGTGGAAGTTCATGGAAGTGCTACATTGTGAAGTTTATTAGCTCAGATTTGTGGATATAGGGTTCAGTGTATAACTAAGATGGGCATTTTTAATTATTGTTTGTACAGAAGTCATTAGTAGTAATGTTTTTGGAGTTATATTAGAAGTCGCATCATAAAGATTGTGCAGTGTAAGCATTATTTAGTTTTTCATGTATTTTCTCAGATCTAAAAACCTAATTTACACGAGTCTGTTAAACTTTTTATCAGTTCTTCATTCTTTTCTGTTTGTCTTCGTCTATATTTTCTTCACCTGCACATTGTTAACGTCTTTGTTTCATTCATCACCTGTTTCTTTGTCTTTTCATTTTCACCTTCTTCATTGTTTCTATCTTTTCTCCCTTGTTTTCTTCATCTTAATCTTTGTGTACTTTCCCCCTTTTTCTTTGTATTCTTATGTGTCATCCTCAACTGATTCACTGACCTCATTTTATTTTTTTTGCCACATTTCTATTTCTTCTTTTTACCTTCTTCTTCACAGTAATCATCTTCCTTTCTGTCTCCTTCCTTTTCTTCTCGTCTTGTGTTCCACTTTACCACCACCAACTCATTCGTAATTAAGATTATGAAAGGGTTTTCATTCTTTTCTCAATGACGTTGCAATCTAAAGTGATTAGAAAGGGGGATAAAAATGTATTAGTGTATGTGTAGTTCTTGGACATGCGTTTTAATAAATATATTAAAAAGTATCTGGAGAGGAACTGATAAAAGGGGATAATCAGAAGCAACTCATTCACGTACTTTTTGTTCTTTTCAATAAGTCTCCTTCAGACCTTTTTGTACCGCTGAGCAATCATTCATATGTAGATGAGTGTCAGAATCACCATTTCCAGTGACAGAGAACAATTCAGATGTGCTGAAATGTTGTGAGAGCGATACGTCTTTAAATGGGCTTTGGTTCTTAATCAATGGCATCAATCAGTCCCAGCAACAGCCACCATTATCTCACTGTGATTTCTTATCCTTTCTAAGAATTTTAAGTAATAATGATCTTACACCACTCATTTTCATTCCAGATTTAGAATTGCTTTGTTTTCAATGACAGCTGCATTTGTGATAAGCTGCAATTGCAGACTGTAACTGTAATTTGTTAATTACACAGAGCAGCTCTTTCCAAGGTTAAATGACAGAGGCTGATCCTACGATTACAGAAAAGATCTTAATTAGTGGCTTCAGGTATGAACTGGCCCCAGTGATGGCTTTTTTTGGATTGCCAGTGACTTAGCCATTGCTCAATACTATAGGTTTTTATTCGTTTTTAGCTCAATATTCTTTATTTTCTGCCTTTCTCAGCTGCAGCGAGCCCAGAGAAAACAGATGAGTTTCTCCTTGCCAGATTTAAAGGTACTGGAGTCCGCTACAAAGCCAAGCTGATTGGTGTGGATGACGTACCTGAAGCCAGAGGAGACAAAATGAGCCAAGACTCCATGATGAAACTGAAGGTCGGTGAAAGTTCAAGAAAGTTTCATATTAGTACAGAAGTAATGCACAGAAATTGTATTTTAATATGACACATTTTCAAATATTTTAGTTTCAAATTTTGGATTATTTTCTGCCCACAGGCTTTATTCATGATTAAACAGAGAGGACATTGAAGCTATGAGCACAAAACATTTAAGGCAGTTTTATGGCAACTGCACCAGTTTAGTTACATTGAATCTGGTTCAAGTGAACTTTTGTTTTTTTTGTTTTTTTTTTTAATGTGAAAATGCATGTCACTAAAATCCAAAAATGAAGTTTTGAGTGTAAAAAACCTGTCAAAAACTACACTGTAATAAAACCCAATGTAAAAACATTGGCTGGTAAACATCCTGTGATTGTTAGACATCACACAGAAGATATAAAAACATGCTTTCTTTGATTGGTTTAATGGAAAAGTTTCTGTATTATTTGGCAAAATGTTTTGTCTACAAAGCAGTTAAGCACAATTTTCTCTCTTAAAGTTTACACTTGCTAATGTAGTGAGTGGTTATGCTCCACAAGTAGGCTGTAAGTTGGAAGAGAAGGAGAGATTTTGGAGTGAGTTAGATGAGGTGATTGAGAGTGTTCCCAGAGGAGAGAGAGTAGTAGTGGGAGCAGATTTCAATGGGCATGTTGGCGAGGGCAACAGAGGTGATGAGGAGGTGATGGGCAGGTTCGGTGTTAAGGAAAGGAACCTAGAAGGACAGATGGTGGTGGACTTTGCCAAGAGGATGGAAATGGCTGTAGTTAATACTTATTTCCAGAAGAGGGAGGAACATAGAGTTACCTACAAGAGTGGAGGGAGGAGTACGCAGGTAGACTACATCCTTTGTAGACGAGCCAATCTGAGAGAGATCAGAGACTGTAAAGTAGTGGTAGGAGAGAGTGTAGCCAGACAGCATCAGATGGTGATGTGTAGGATGTTTCTGGTGGTCAGGAAGAAGAGAAGACGAAAGATTGAAAAGAAGACCAAGTGGTGGAAGTTGAAAAAGGAAGAAGATTGTGAAGAATTCAGACAGAAGCTGAGACAGGCTTTGGGTGGTCAGGAAGAGCTTCCAGATGACTGGGAAACTGCAGCAGAGTTGATTAGGGAGACAGGGAGAACGGTGCTAGGTGTGTCAGCTGGAAGGAGGAAAGAAGATAAGGAAACATGGTGGTGGAATGAGGAAGTACAGGACATCATCCAGAGGAAGAGGCTAGCTAAAAAGAAGTGGGACATTGAAAGGACTGAAGAAAGTAGACAGGACTACAAGGAATCGCAGCGCAGAGTGAAGAGGGAGGTGGCAAAGGCCAAACAGAAAGCATATGATGAGTTGTATGCCAGGTTAGACACGAGGGAAGGCGAGAAGGAATTGTATAGATTAGCGAGACAGAGACAGAGATGGGAAGGATGTGCAACAGATAAGGGTGATTAAAGATAGAGATGGAAAGGTGCTAACAAGAGAGGAGAGGGTGCTGAGAAGATGGAAGGAGTATTTTGAGGAGTTGATGAATGAGGAGAATGAAAGGGAAAGAAGGGAGGAAGAGGTGAATACTGTAGAACAGGAAGTTGAAAAGATTAGAAAGGATGAGGTGAGGAAGGCTCTGGGGAGAATGAAGAGTGGAAAGGCTGTTGGTCCAGATGACATACCAGTGGAGGTGTGGAAGTGTCTAGGAGAGACAGCAGTGGAGTTCCTGTCTAGGTTATTCAACAGGATTTTAGAGAGTGAGAAGATGCCTGAGGAATGGAGAAGTGTCCTAGTACCAATCTTTAAGAACAAGGGTGATGTGCAGAGTTGTAACAACTACAGAGGCATAAAGTTGATGAGCCACACAATGAAACTTTGGGAAAGAGTAGTGGAAGCTAGGCTAAGAAGAGAAGTGGATATTTGTGAGCAGCAGTATGGCTTCATGCCCAGGAAGAGCACTACTGATGCAATTTTTGCTCTGAGATTGTTAATGGAGAAGTACAGAGATGGTCAGAAGGAGCTGCACTGCGTCTTTGTGGATTTAGAAAAAGCGTATGACAGGGTGCCTAGAGAGGAGCTATGGTCCTGTATGAGGAGGTCAGGAGTGGCAAAGAAGTACATCAGAATAGTTCAGGATATGTATGAGAGAAGTAAGACAGCAGTGAGATGTGCTGTAGGTCAGACAAAGGAGTTCAAGGTGGAGGTGGGGCTACATCAAGGATCAGCTTTGAGTCCCTTCTTATTTGCTATGGTGATGGACAGGTTGACAGATGAGGTCAGACAGGAATCTCCATGGACAATGATGTTTGCAGATGACATTGTGATTTGTAGTGAGAGCAGAGAGCAGGTGGAGGAAAACCTGGAAAGTTGGAGGTCAGCTCTAGAAAGAAGAGGAATGAAAGTCAGTCGCAGCAAGACAGAATACATGTGTTTGAACGAGAGGGAGGGAAATAGAACAGTGAAGTTACAGGGGGCTGAGGTCAAGAAGGTGCAGGAGTTTAGGTATTTGGGGTCAACAGTCCAGTGTGGCGGGGAGTGTGGAAAAGAGGTGAAGAGACGAGTGCAGGCAGGTTGGAGTGGGTGGAGAAAAGTGTCAGGGGTGTTGTGTGACAGAAGAGTGTCAGCAAGAGTCAAAGGAAAGGTGTACAGAACAGTAGTGAGACCAGCTATGATGTATGGGTTGGAGACTGTGGCAGCAAAGAAGAGACAAGAGGCAGAGCTGGAAGTAGCAGAGATGAGGATGTTGAGGTTCAGTTTAGGAGTGACAGGATGGACAAGATTAGGAACGAGCACATCAGACGGACAGCTCAGGTTGGTTGTTTTGGAGACAAAGTCAGAGAGGCCAGGTTGAGATGGTTTGGACATGTGCAGAGGAGGGATAGTGGTTATATTGGAAGAAGGATGCTGGAGATGGAGATGCCAGGCAAGAGGTCAAGAGGAAGACCAAAGAGGAGATATATGGATGTGCTGAAAGAGGACATGAAGGTAGTTGGTGCAAGAGTAGAGGATACTGAGGACAGAGTTAGGTGGAAAAGGATGATTCGCTGTGGCGACCCCTAAACTGGGAACAGCCGAAAGTAAAAGAAGAGATTATATATATATATATATATATATATATGTGTGTGTGTGTGTGTGTGTGTGCGTGTGTGTGTGTGTGTGTGTGTGTGTTATCCAATATAAAATAATTTTTTACCACAGTCCCCTTCAGAAAGAAAACTAATTTGAGAGAAATATTTAAGTTTCTCTTAAAATCAACAGAACATTATTGAAGTTGAATTTTCGTACAGCTGGTTAGTTTGTGTAGATCAACTGTCCATTATGTTTTAAAAAAAGTCTTGGAGCTACAGCTTAAAGTAATATTTTAGTCTGGATTGTTTTCAGTATTTTTATTTTCAAACACCACATAACTAATAAAAGTACAATTTCACGATTCATTCAACATGATATTTAACAGTTTTGATGGAGTAATTGTGGAAGTAAATGCTATCTTTTTACTGTTGTTGTTCATTAATAGCTACGGTTAATGTTTTTGAAGGTCCCCACAAAGTACCTAAATTGGTGTAAAAATTTGCTAATTATATGGTAAGTCATGCAAATTTGGTCCGCATGAGTTATGAACATCGGTTGTTTTCAGGTCCTCACAACGTATGCTATTTTTTTCAATAACATGAGTTTATGAAGCAATGTATAGGCTCACAGAGCTGCCCTAGATATGCCTGATTTTTTCACCTCTCAGAACTCTTCAGAAACGGTGGTCCCTGCAAGTGATGACTCTTGACTTTGGTCCCCACAAACCATGAAAACGCGTATTGTGTGTACGCGTGTGTGTAGCTCAGAGAAATATTGATGTTTTACACACTAATCTACTTTTATGTTGAGCTAGATGATTGCGTGTACTGATGTAAAGATGGTTTTTCCTTCAGTTTAGAAAGAGCGATGAGGTTACGCAGGTTTAAGTCAGCATGTGACATCAGACACATCTTAATTTAAAGTTGCAAAATATCAGAAGGTGTGGCTTTCTAATTGACTTTTACCTCTAATACTTGGACTAAAATTAAAATTCTCTATCCACTAGAGGGGGATATTGGTCAAAAAATATCATATAATTGTGGCTTTATGTCGAAAACTAAGTGGGTTGGCTTGTAAAAACACACCTGTCTTCTGCTTTGGACAAAAACTAGACTGTTCAAGCGCTGGAGTACGAACACATTTATAAAATTATTACTGCCAGAACCCTAGCAACCAAATGTTTCGAATTGTCTCAGCTTTTGTTATTTACAGACAAGGGTTTGTTTAATTTGCTCACGTCGGCATGGGGAGCATTATATTAGGTCACTGACCCCTCCAAAGCAACCAGAGTATTTACCATAGGAACCACCTTGGCTCAGCAAAATGAAAACATAAGATGTTACAGACTCCTCCATGGCAACTAAAAATGATATCTAGGTAAGCAATCCATTTAGCTTCTAAAATACTTTTAAACAATAAACTTTAGCTATCTACCGGTAATTATATTTATAAATATATCAGCAAAGTGTCTGATAATTAAAAAAAAAATTATGAAAAGCTGAGGAATCAAGGCAAATCAAAGCTACTGAGCCACACTGCTGATGCTTTTTTTATGTCAAACTGGTTTCTGGTTAACGTGAAATAAATCGGAGTCCACCACAACAGATTGTGCAGCTGCAATGAAAGAAACGAGGATCTTCATTCCACAGGTCAAAGGTCATCACAAGAAACCTTCATTTTGCGAGTGGATTTAACCTGAAAGTAACGGCTCCACGCTCCCAGACTGTTCTTCAGGATCTTTGGGAGTTCACCCATAACTTCCATCATTGGTCTGAACAACTGAGACTTCCTGTCCATGGATCTTTCATAATTTAATAACATTTGTTATTGCAAACATTTCTTTGAACAAATTACATTACATTAAATCCATGCAAAAACTGAATCAATCCTCAAAGATAAAACCTTTAAAAATATTCTGTATTGTACAGTAAACATTTTAAATCAAATGTTTTGCCTCAAATGAGTTTATTGAACATTAAAACAACACAAGTGACATTGAAGTGATTTAATTACCTTTTATTTAGCAGTTAATTGAAACACTTGACTAAATTGTTTGTATTTCACGGGGACTTTAAATGCTGAGTTATTAATTCAATAATTTAGCTTTGATTTAACCCTAGAGCCTTTTTGAATGTTTTATACTATACAATTTGCTTTAGTAAATTACCGTTTAAACAGGTACAACTTTTTTACAAATCTTTTTTCTCTATATTATCACAACAAACAAGAAACTGTACAAAAACTCATTTTTACTAAAATTATTTAGTAAAGACAAAATAAAAAAATCTCCCGAAAAAGCAAAGACAAGGTCAAAACTGTGAAAATTGTGACAACTGTAGGAAAAAAAACCCAGACGCTCCTTTCCATTATACACAGCTCCAAGCACTTTTGTTCCATTGTGCTTTTTCTGACATTTTCTGTCTGTGCCATATCACAGGTCTTGTACTTCCAAGGACTATGCTTTGGGGTCTTTATAGACGCTTACGCATTATTTAGCAATTTAATTTGAATTACTTAGTGTCATAACTCTTGTTTAAAACTAAAATTATTAAAGCTGATTACATTTTTGAAAACTAAATTAAACGTCATTCCAACTCAATTCAAAACAGACGCTGTGAATGGCACACGAACCGCTGTGTGCAGAGACTTCAAAGGGTTACAATGCTGAATCAACTTAAAATAGAGGAATAAACCTGACTCTTCTTAATGAATCAGTTTTTACTAAAGTTTCAAATATGACTCTTTTTATTAAAGTGACTTTACATCATTCTTTGCTAAAAGTGAAGCCTGGATGTGAGCACTGCTAACATCTGCTTTCAATGTCTCAATCTTCATTTATTAGAAAGTATTTCATTTACATCAATCCAAAGTGACGTACAGTTGAGGGAGAAGCAAGAAGCAGTTCGTCAGTGACCCACCAGAGGCGCCTACACCCAGTTACCATCACTACAATGAGAAAACATGTTGTGGATATATAGACTATGTTTGTGCGTTAGTTTCAGTCAAATCTGCATTAGGTGCTGTACAACATAAGCAACAGGAGCACAAAGCAAACACACAACCTGTTAATAATGAAAGAATAAAGAACAACTGTTCCGTCAGATGCGGATCTCAGCATTCAGAGACACGTCTCAAACTAAGGCGTCCGGTGCAGGCACTCAGAGATTCCATTGTTCCCTCCAATAGAAAACACCAGCCAGCACTGAGCCCGACTGTCACACACACGCACGCACGCACGCGCACACAACTCTATAATGTGCTGGTGATGAATCAGAGTGATGAGCGGGAAAATGGTGGAGAGGTGGAGCATCCATCTAAACCAAGTTTGAAACCGGTCCTTGCATGCTTGAATGCAGCTCTGTGCAAAACTATGTGCCCCTCAACTTTATTAAGTGATTGCTTAATAAAAACCTCCCTGTCTTCCAGAAGATGCACGTAGAGCAAGACACGTTATAAAAAGTTAGAGTTCTAGAGTTTCAGGCTAATGCTATGAGTAATGTGGATGATGCATCTACAAACTCTACAATCTAGATATAACTGGGAACATTTTAGAGATGCTACACTGAGCAAAGCCCTTGCTCACATACAACTGCCTTCAGAGGATCATCACCTCCATGCTGTAGCACACTGCAGTAGTGAAAGCATAGAACACAGTGAACTGCAGGATTGTCACCCGAGAAGCAAGTCTGGTCCTCAGTTTTAACCAAGTGAAGAGGTGGAGAATGACTGCCACTCAGCCATGAACCCCAATTTTTCTGCAGAACCCCAAAATAAACGTGTGCTTCAGAACAGAGCATCACGAAAAGGGTCACACGACAAAGCAACTACATCCAAGCCCTCCATCACCACGGTCAATGGAGTAAAGTACTCATCACCACTCTGGGGCATTCACTCATCTTAATATGGTGATCTGATGGAGGCTTCCAGAACATTGCTGAAGCTTGGTGGAGATTTCGGACAATTCCACACTCCCAGCTTTGAAGTTAAAGTTTAGGACGTTCCTTAACACAATCGAGCTCCATAAAGCCATGGATAATGCGAGAGCAAAACGGAGAGAAGACAAACTCTCCCGAGTAGAGAAAAGCTCTCCTGAACCCTGTGCAAAGCCTACTGGAAGAGTTGAAGCAGTTTTAGCTGCAGAGGGCAGATGACATATAAACCGTACGTTTTAAGAATTTAATTTAAAGTCAGATGAGAATGCTTCTATCCAGATAGTGTTTTTAATAGAAGATTTAAAATATATTTACACAAATTGGTAGAAAAGTCTAGATGAGGCACATATTTTTGCACACCAACAATAAAAAGAACGGCGATGGACTGGCGACATGTACCACCGCTCGACACCCAAAGTGAGACCCCCGTGATCCTGAAAGGGCACAAGCGTGAAAGATGAATAAATGTAAATAATTGATTTGTTAAGGGCATGGATTACAGAATCTGTGTTATTATAATAATAGTGTAATTAATATCAAGCGTAACTAACATATCGTTTTCCCCTGAATCAAGCCCCAGTGATTGGTCAATGCAGAAAAGAGAGTAAACGATGAGAGTGTGAGAATATCACAGGGATCATCGTTTATTCACCATAAAATCTGATTGAGGGAGTAACTGGTTTCAACATATCTCAGGTTCAACAGATGACAGAAACCACAAGAAGGCGAGTAAACGCTGACAGATGTTTTTACTGAGAGGAAAGCCTAAATCAACAGCTTATCCCATAGCGCTAATAGCTAGCTTCTTGAGGACACCTTTGGGATGGCTAGCGTTAGTCAAAGCTTTGAGTGAATACTGACAGACACTAGCACAGGGGCTAGCGAGAAAACTGCTACTGGGCTAATGTGCACAATATATAAAAGTTTGAGGGGAACTTCCAAAAGAAACGCCTTTTAAAGAGACAGCGCACCCCAAAACAAACATTTACTGCAAATGTCCTCAGAACATAAGTGTAGAACCATGTTGTGTTTAACGTCAAATCCTTATGCATTCAGTTAGACAGTTACAAACTTAAAATTCACTCTAGAAATAGTGAGAAATAATCAAAAGCTGCTCAGAATTATTGCAATTGTGAAGTGATTGGTTGACACTAAACCAATTGGTTGGTTGACACTAAAATTGAGAGTAAACAAACTCCTTATTCTGAGAAATATGTTAACAGCTTTTTCAAAGAAAAAAAAACATTCTTCTTCGCAACCGTTGTATGAGGAGTCACCATGGCGATCAGTGATGATGCAGTGGACTTGAGGGGCCCGCTGATGGAGGGGCCTCTGTAACTCCAACAACTGAACAATGCATTCCTTTATCAATTGTAGGAGCCATTCAGTTTTCTTCCTGACCCCTAGGGGCAGTCATATAGAACATAAATATTTGCTCTTTCAGAGAGCAAGATAGCATTGGCAATGGCAGTGGTTTTGACCACATGGACTCGTGTGTCTCTCTTAACCTGCTCAAATTCACCAACCTAAGCAGCTTAATGGAGAGCTGCTGCATGGAATTTAAAACTATCTTCATGTTATCTAAAAAAAACGTAAATTGTAAATTGTTATCTAAAAAACGAAGGGTAGCCATATACTGACATTGTGTTTGTGGAAATAAGTGGAGGAAGGGGACTTTATGGTGAAGCTCTGATACCCTTGTAGATTTCTGAGACAATTCCTCGCCCATTTGGATCACGCCATTCCACAAAAACATCAGGGAATCTATAACCCGGGCAACTATCATAGAAGTATTAAATAGCATTTAATTTTGACCAGTTAATAAACACTTTTATTTAGTTTTCATGGTCCAAGGTAATTATTTTCACTTGTTTCTTTTTATTCTATTAAAGAATTGCACAAATAATTGTGGAATCAATAAGTGAAAGCAGCGTGTGTTACTAGGATGAGCGTTTTGATCATATTATGTGTTGCACCATGAATGGATTAGTCTTTTTGGACAATTGCTGGAAACAGAAAGCTATGGTGTTATTGTTTGGTGTATGTTTATGAAATTCAGTTCTTACTGCTGATTGGCTACAAGCATGTTTAAACATTCCCAACTTTTAACTTCACATTCTAACAATTACAAAAGCAATAACCAGGCAAAAAAATTACTTCTTACATTAAATGACACAAAAAACTGCCAACTATAAATTATTAAAGTGCCCTTATTATGGATTTTTTTCACGCAGCTTGTAACGTTCTGGTAGCATCACGTCTATACTGAGAGGAAAGTTTGGTTTTATTTTCTCTGCAGAGTCATTAAATCACTCTTTTATGAAGAGTACTGTTGTAGTGGAATGAAAAGATTGAGGACACAACTCTGTGGAATTGTCTCTGGGAAAAAAAAGCAATGTTTTTCTAGCAAACCAAGGATTGTTGGTTTGAATCCCAGGGAAAGAAAGAACTGATCAAATGTGAATCTATAACCCAAGCAACTATCATGAGGAAAAAAAAAATAGTACATTGAATTAATTTTGACCACTTTATGCATTAAAGCACATTTAATTACTTCATTAAATGTATTGTGTTTCATATCAAAGGCTGTTATTTTGACTACTTTTTTATTTTCTATGAAAGAATTACACAAAGAATTGTGGCATCAATAAGTGCCAGCAGCGTGTGTTACTATGATGAGCGTTTTGCTCATATTATGTGTTGTACCATGAATGGATTAGTCTATTTGATGCGTAACAAGGACAATCGCTAGAAACAGAAGACTCATTAAACATTACAAATGTGACCCATCACCCACACTAATTATTACCTTACCTTCTGAGCAATTTAGCAACAAACAATAAAAGTCCAGCTTTGTGAGATTTTCTCTAAAAATGTGAAGTTTCGACCATGTTCTGGTTTTGTGACTGAACTTTCTTCAGAGGCTTCTGCACTCACACATTTGTACCTTGTAATTATAGACTCTGGCACCCCCTGGAGGTCTCTTACACATGCATCTTATCTGTTGAGATACTCCCTTTTCATTAAAAGGCACTGATCCAACACCAATACATATTTAGATTTAGTGCCTGTCCACATGTATACGTTTTTTTTTTTTTCTGCACGGTTACATTGTTTTTCCACACGTAACGGCAGCATCGTTTTCATGTAACCAGGCATTTTAATGTAAATGCTCTGCACATCGTTGTTGTGTGGACCGTGAAAACGGGGTTTGAGGTGGGGTTTCTCGTTGGCGTCACACTCGGACTGAAATGAGGATGGTGTAGCTTTTTAATATTCATGATAACCGAACACTTGCAATGGTGTACCCACGCCTCTCGCCCGATGTGTGCTGGAGATCCCGGCACCGCGAAAGGGAACAAGCGGATCAGGAGATAAATTAATGAATGAGCAACGGGCGGCATGCTGCAACCACATCCAGATCTTTCAAAAGGATGCGTGTCCTCATTAGACTTGTTTGGAGGCTTCTGATTGGCTAAGACTTGTTTAGAAGAGATTGTCACCTGTTGTTTTGGTAGAGGCTTTACAGCATATTATGGGGCGCTTCTGCATATTTCTATACTGAGAGAGAAAAAAAATGTTGATGTGGACATTATCGAAGATATAAAAAGTCTACTGACGGAAGATGAAATTCACAGTCTGAAGAGCTGCACCTTCGCTAAATCTCCTCACAAGATCGCTGCTCAAGCACCATTTATGTTTTAGAGCGCTCTGATACAAATGGGAGGCACTGAAAGTGAAACACACTCTGACAATCTCAAATTAAACCGTCCACGCCTCAGATTCAGATAAACAAAAAAAAAAAAGTCAGATTAAAAAGTCTCCAATTCTTGTCTTGTGAATGTAATGCAGCAAAATGTTTAATAGGATTTAAAAAATGAAACAAATGGTTCGTACCTAAGAAATAGAAAATGTACAATCAGAAATGTGATATTAGAACATTTACTATGAAAATGAAAAATGTGCTCGCTCTCAAGCCATTTAGCAACTTCTTCAGTTGAGCACAAATGACACAAAAGTCACAGTCGAGACTTTTCTAAACGACTCTAAACCAAGCGCGAGTGAATCGTATTTGTGGTGCGCTGTCCCTTTAAGCTGAGGTGTTCTGAGGTAAAGTCCAACATACTCCTGAGGAGAGGAATAAATATGTAGTGTTTCATTGAACATGAAGACAACAAAACTGTGAAATGGTGTGAGAATGAACAGAGAGGTAGTTCATTTTGGTTAACAACGGCACCTGGCGGTTTGTGTTCACCTGAAAGGAACATCTCACCTCCAAATGGAACGCTCGGAAACCATGAACTCGTCTTTCACATCGGGTTTCACTCCTTCCTCAGTTTCATTATTCAGAACAAGAAGATGAAGAATGTTGGAAAGCAGCGCTTTACCTAAAATAACATGCGGAAATGAGCTAAAGATAGAAGAAAAAAAAAGAATGACAGTTGAGGAAGCTTAACAAATCCCAGAACGTTCTTTTGTTTAGAAAGATTTAACTTAAAAGCTTCCTCTAGAATCATACGTTCCTCTTAGGATATGAGGAGTTGGTGGTGATCGTTCAGCACTTTAGACAACAAATGTAGCAGCGATAACAACATCTGCCGATCTCCAACATTTCCCTTCAGGCTTGATCAGAAAAAAGAAACCGCCTCAGTTTCAAGGCACTCGCAGACGAGTAAATGGTGGTGGAACATTCATTTTCTGGTGAAAGGTCCCTTTGAACAATCAGCATTCAGACAGTCGTCTACATTTCGATACGACCTTGAGCAACACGGTTTCTGATCACACTTCTAGAACTTCCATGAGAGAGAGAGAGAGAGAGAGAGAGAGAGACAGAGACAGAGAGAGAGAGAGAGAAAGTGTACATTTTAAAATCCCATCCATCCATCCAATCCCTCCCTCCCTCCATTCATTGTCACCCAGTGAAACAAACAGCAAACCTGGCTGGAGTCCGTTTTGTAGCTTAGCTTGGTTGAGGTTGAACTGAAACCCAGAGTCAGCTGGTACATTTCCCTTGTCGGTCGGATGCGAGGATCCGCTTGCGTTGAGTTTAGCCACGAGGGAAGAGACCATCATCATGATCCAGGGCTGGTTACAAAGGAAACTGCCACAAACCACCAAAAGGCTAATGATTCTTAGCTGGGAAATGAGTGCAGTCCAGAGCTTATTGTAACAGGTATATACACGAGTCTGGGATCCCAAACATCCAGCATTCATCTTTCCAGAAGTCCTTCTCGTCTACTGCCAGACATTCCGAGTCCAGTCTGAGCCGCAGCAGCATTAAAGCTTTCAGTCCTTCGAACGGACTGATCTTTTGTCTCGTGTCAGTGTCGTCAGCTGGTTTTACGACAGCGGTTCAGTGCCACATTAAAAACAGTACAACGTGTACAAACACAACTTTAATATTTCTGTCTCTATTCTCAATTAACTGCAATTGAAGTTTCAGCTGTTAATGTATTTTTCTGGAATTTCAACTATTCACATTTTCTCCACATTGTTCTAGTATTTTCACATTTATGTTCAAAAATATGAATATTTTTTCTCACAATTTTTATGAAGTACATAATGAAATTATTCCGTCATCTATTTTCATATTGTGACATTATTTTTACTTTGTTTATTTAGCACATCTTTGCTTAATTTAGAAAAAAATTAAAAAGACAGTATTCTCTCACGTCTTGTAATGTATTTTTATGTGGCACAGAATCGCTTCGTGTATTTGAGGCAGCGTTTGAAGCAAAGTCTAAAGATTCGACAGCAGGAAAGCAGCAGACTGGTTGAGATGTCCCGTTGATTTGCAGAATTAAAACAAGTCCAGTTTGAAGTCCATACAAAAGTAATGCATCAAATCATCAAAACCTAGTATAGCGACAGAGAGATACAGTTGTAAAAGCTCAACGAAACCTATGAAAATACTGAATTTGCATATTTCTCCCAAGCTTCTTTTCTGCTGATTAACATTTCTTTTTAGTAACATATGTACAGAAGAAAAAAAAACGCGAGTGGTATTTACAGCTCCAGACCACAAGAGAGCAGCACACACCTGCTGGAATGGGACAAATGTTTCCTACAGTTAATTGGTGGTAAATTTTTTTTGATTGATTTATACAAAAACGGTGAATATTTCTCAAATATTTTTACAATGAAAACGAAAATCTGCGCCAACAGTGTGATAAAACAAAAAAGGCCTGGAACGCTCTTAAGAGAGAAGTGCAAACGTTTGACTGAAAAAACAAACAAATTAAAAAGTGGAGAATTTCATAATTCCTGAGTATTTTCAGATATTATAACGATGTCATTGACACTGACAATTTAAATGTGAATTTCTCTGGGAAGTTTTTCTAAACCCGATGTTATTGGTGATTTTACTTTGTGAATGGAGGAGCACAACAATAAAATAAATACTAAACATTTGTGGGTCAAATGTAAAAATATATACAATAATTAATGGAATCTCCGCTCGATCACCAGTGACTCTGGATTGAAAACTGTACGGCGGCAGAGAAGCAGCCGAACAGCTTTGTTATGACTGATTACATGCCGAGCAGCTTTTACTCGAGGGAAGCCGGAGCTCTCTTGTGGTCCTTTAGTTCCTACCATTCCTACAGTTCCTACAGTATCTACACAGACGCCAGAGCAGCGGTGCAGGCCACTTTCTCTCATAAAGAGCAAACAGTTGAGTGAGACTCGTCTCTTTCGTTCCAAAACCCAGTGGATTTCACACTGTATCCGTCAGAGATGCGCCTCACCATAAAATACTGACATTCTGAACGTAATCTATAAGAAACGAGCTCAATTTAGTTTTTAACTAATTATACAGCAGCTTTGATGAGAAATGCACTTGTGAGAACTTTTCTGCAGAATTCTAAATGTGAATATTCTTTAAATCAGATCAAAAGAGGGTCATAAGTTGTGGCAATCAACTAAAAAGTAAAGTTAAAAAAATATGTCATTCATTATTTTACAATAGTCTGAATTTCCTAAAAAATATTCTCGTATATTTCAGCGATTTTCTGTAATATTGACTATTTTTGGTATTTATGTTTCAGAATTTTGGTATTTTCATCTTCCCCTCTACTTTCACACAACTTCAGCTAATAATAATAATAATAATAATAATAACAATAATATTAATAATAATAATAATAAGCAACATTGTCATTCTGATTCTTTTCATGGTAGTTTTGGATTTATATAATTTCTGTCCCTCTGTGACTTTTCAGGTTTTTTCATTTCTTTTTATGTTTTAACAATTTCAACTAGTTTAAAGAATTTGTTAAATATAAAAATATATATAATAATCTAAATTAATCAAGTAATAATTGTTACGTATTCTTGTGTTCTTCATATTACTCTGGTAAACTTTGTATTCATTCATTCATTTATTGGCGAGAGGTGGGGTACACCCTAGACAGGTCGCCAGTCCATCGCAGCCGGGTAAACTTATTTTTTTATTAAAATTATTCTAAAAAATTATGATCAAATGTAAAATATATCCAGCATTTCAGCAATTTTGTGTTTTCATAATTTTTAACATCAAAGGAATTTTTATGATAAAATATTTTTTCCATTATTCAACAATATACATGATTTCTGCTATTTTGCTTTTTTAAACTTCAAAATTTTTCAATTGTAAAAATTTTACTTAGGTAAACGGGTGAATTGTGTTTATACAAGATTATAAGATTATAGCAATTTTTATGATACAATATTTTTCTTATTCAAACAATTTAAACGTTTATCATTCTTTCAGCTATTTTGTTTTTAAAATGTCTTTTTTTTAAATAGTCAAATTCTTTCATTTAAGAAAGAAAGTAAGAAATTCCTGAAAGAACTTGAGATAAGAGATTAAATTACTTTATTCTAGAATCACTAGTATTTTTATTGTACTAGTCTTGATTTACGAAGATAAAACTCTCGAAATGTTTCGGTATTTTGGGAACGCAGACCGTAAAGGGCTCAGACTTCTGATCTACAATGTGATGAACGCAGTAGGTTTTGGAACCGAGATCTGAGTCTCAGTCACTCACAAACTCCAGACCACACCCATCAGGCACATGAACCAGAGGAGCCCGCTAATCCTATTACAACAGAGGATCACCTGGCCAGAACCACCGTGGCCTCAACTTTACCCACAATGCACCTTCTGTACAAATCGCCACATCTTCCAGTCACAGACTTTTAAAGAAAATCTATTTACAGCCCCGTTCTCAAAACCGGTCCCAGTAAACCCGATTAAAGCGAGGCATTTGCTGCTGGAAGTGCCAGCGGCCCCGTTCACCGCGCAGAACATCGTCACTTCTCTTTCACCGTCGGAATCAAAAGATTTGTTCAGATCTGCGTTCTGTTGACGTCAGTGGCATGCTATAGTGACTATATTCCTTCAGTCGCTGTGTGAAACAGTAGTCTTCGGCACGGTTAAATCAGAGCCGCTGGCATTCTCAGGCTTTCAAACATAAACCATCTCTTCGATATAAATATTAGTGTGTATGCATGGTTCTATTCAAACATCTTTAAAACATTCTGTTCCCTTAAAGGAACCAGCCAAACCTCAGCCCCACTCTCACACAAACCCGTTTGAGCCCAAAGTATACTTGCTTTAGAAACGCGCATCTAGAAATCCTCATTTATCACAAGTTTATGTTTTCATAATCCAGACAATCTTACTGTAAAGGTTTGTCCAAATTCAGAGAAATGCAGAGTTTAGTCAACATTTCAAAGCGTACAACAGAGTGACTTTTAAAAATTAAAGTTAAAAACACTACATCGAACATATTTTTTTACACATTGGGCCATTCTCCACCCTAAAAATGTTCCCTCACCGTGTTTTAATTTACTGAGCTTTCTCCAGATCTGGGTTGAATCACTGTTAGCATAGCTTAGCACAAATCATTGAATCCTACCAGACCAGTAGCATTTCCCTAAAACACATCAAAGAGAAAATGAAACGTTGCTCTTTTGCTACTGAGCCACACCAGTGTTTGATAACCCATTGGTCTTACAACACAAGAATAAAAGAGACCGTGTATTAATAACAAACGATAAGTTTGAAATGCTACTGGTTTGATCAGAAACCACTTCTTTATCTTGAGGGGATGTGGAGAACGAGTAAAAAAGTAGAGGGTTCCTTTAATGCCTGATGTCAAAATATTTTACTTTTCAATTCCTTTAAAATAACGTTCATCAGGTTTAGAACAATCTTAACGAATTTACTCCAGCCCCCGGTGAAGAAGTGCAGCTAACCGTGACGGTAAAAACCTTCCGTGTGCATGTAATGAACTGCTTTGGTAAGAAACGTGCGCTAAGGAAACTCTAGCGGACGCATTCACCTGATCTCAAACTATTGGAAACAGCAAGAAACAAACGCCAGGATCGAAATAATCATGTGACCAGAAGCTCGTGCGCGTTTGTAAAAATCATGTATACTTTGGGCTCTGTGTGTTCATTTACTCCAAATGCGGCTCCAGCCCCCCGTGGCTTGACGAGCGACGCTCCTCTTAGCGGACCCCTCCCGTGCTAGCGGCAGCATCGATATCTGCTCTAGCATCGGAGCCTAGCGGAGCGTCTCGGGGGGCTTTGGGTTGCTAGGAGACCTCGCTCCCGAACACCTCCAGCACCAGAGGCGTGAGCTGCATGCTGTGCTCCGGCTGAAAGGAGAGCGAGCGGTACTGCTTCGAATGCTCCTCGTTCAGGCTGCGCAGGTCCGCCAGCTTCTGGATCATCTTGGCGTACAGCAAACGCCCGCCCGGATGGTTGATGCGAATGTAGGCCTGGAGAACGTCGCACAGGTGGTCCTGGAGAGCTTCGATGCGGCCGTGATCCTGGACGCCGGGGCGATCTGCGGGATGAAAGCAGAGGGCAGCTCGCTATTTGGCCCATTTCAGGTTTTAGGTGTAGAACAGGAAGGAACCGTGTTTACCAGGAGAGAGCAGGCAGATGGCCATCAGCAGCACATGCTCCTCCTCATGGAGCTTCAGTTTCTTCAAACCCACTTGAAACTTGACCAGCGGCTCCAGGAGCTCCAGAGTGTGACCCGCTAGCATCAACAACACAAACATTGCTAAACGTTAGCGTGGATCGTTTCTGAGAAAGCATGATCTCGGTTCGCTGTGATTGGTCATACACTGTAAAAAATAGACTCCACCAACTTTGGGCTAATTTGAGCCACATGAAAATAAACAAACAAAAAAAAAACCATGAAAATGCTCCTAAACCATTTACTAAGGTTAATAAAAGAGGATGGTGTAATATTTTCAAACCCGCGGCTTAAAATGTCATTTTATAGAATGCATTAATATATAATAAAATGTATGTCCCTTATATCGGTCCGTCAGAAGGGCAGTATCAGGCTATGAGCCATGAACCCAGTTCAATATCAATAAGATGCCATTCATCATGTACTATCTTACATCATGTACCAGGGAGAAAATTTATTTAATGAACTCTTAATGTAATACTATTAGGGATCGACCGATATGTGTTTTTCAGGGCCGATGCCGATACCGAATATTACAGATCAAATGCACCGATAAACGATATTTTGAACCGATATGTGTCTAGTGTAAAAATGAAATTTGTCATAATTAATAATAACAAGAGCTCTGACAAGAACTTTCTTTGGATGCTTTCAAACATATCTTTAATTCTGAGAACTGTTAATAATAACAATATTAAATAAACACCAATATTAATAATAACAATAATGACATAAAAAAGTGCAGGGAGCTCGCAGTAGCATTCTGTAAACAATTGTAAAACTTAAATAAGTAAACAGCAAGTAGCAACAAATAACAAAAAATAAATTTAATAGCTACCTGACGTTTTATAAGCTAATAAATAATTAGTAGGCCCAATCTAGCAGCACAAATAAATTGTTTAATAATTTTAGTAGTAGTAGTATTATGCTACATATATTATATTGCACCTCAGTAATATTCATGTTCAGTTTGCTAATGCTATGAGGAACTTTACATTTCTGTAGCCTATAAATATGATATAACGATAGTTTTATTCAAATGAAACGGTCAAATGCTCATGAAGTGATTCTGAGAGCAGCTCTGGGATGTTGTTAATGTATACGTCCTCATTTAGTGAGACAGTAACGTTAGATGCTGAAACACCGCGAATATACACAGAGACAAGCACAGTGCGCTGATTCATAATTAAACAGTCTGTTTGCGCCTTAATGTTTTTAGATACTAGTCCATTGCTTGAGTCAATTCAAGTGTACGGTCGAGGTCTGCCCGGGACGTTTCTTTTTTCCAGTCCCACAAGGTTTAATTCCGCACCCACGCACTCCCGCTATACGTTCACTCTTTGTTTGGACTGAGGTGTTTTTTGTAACTTCACCGTAAAGGACGCAGCTCCAGCAAGTGCGTTCTGTCTGTGTTTTCACTTCCTACAGCCTTGGAGTTAATTGGTCAGACTCGCGACTTCCAACAAATCTGATGCGCAGTGGGTGGAGACTGCTTAGGGCACAGAGTGGTGAGCTCTGAGGGGCTGCGTCGGAGCCAGAGCGCTTCAAAAATAAATAATTTTATTGGCAAATTAGTTTCGAAAAAACCCGATACCGATAATCGTGAAAATGCTTAATATCGGCGCCAATAATCGGTAGGGCCGATAATCGGTCGACCCCTAATTACTATTTCATGTATTAATGCATTTTAATATTAATAATAATAATACTTGCTGATTTGTTAAATAACACTTTTTTTATCTAACAAATGCTTCTTTTAGTAAAGTGTTTGAAATACTGATTTCAAATACACCTAATATAATAAATCATATATACATTTATTATAAAAGCTTGAGGTTCCTTATTTGCTGAATATATTTTTTTACTGAATATATATTTTAGCTGGTGTCAATGATCTAATTTGGTCAGACTCAGCCCATTGTGTTACTAAAGTATATTATAATTTCCTTTTACAGCTGCAGTCTGAGGAAGACAACAAAATAATAATAAGTTCTGTTTAGTCATGGCATATTTTGTTTAATTTATCATTCAATCATGTTTATTATTATTCTGCTGTATTAATAAAAGTGGTTTGTTCAATTCATGTTTTTGTGTTTTACTTTGCCACTGAAATCTGTGGATTTTCACCGAACACTGATATTTTAGTACCGTGACAACCCTACTCTTGAAAATGAGTAGATTTAAGTGTTCAGCTTTAAAGTAGTTAAACCGTTTAACACTACGGATTTTAAATCCGAATCCTTAATACACTTTCTCAATTGATGGTGTAATGAGAAGCTGAAATGTGCTGGACCCTGGAACCATTTTCATGACATCAGGAGCACTCAGTCTACCCTGTGCTTCAAGTGGGGAGCGGAACCATAATAATGTTCCATCTTTGGAAAGGTGATGTGTCTGCTGGTGGTTGAGAAACAACAAGAGGGTAAACACTAGGAATCTCGTGCCTCATATTTAGGAGTTAATAATGTGCGAATCACAGTAGAAATGTGCTGCAGTCATCATAAGATATTTCAGAGAAATGTGGAGTAAAGGGACTGCAAACCATGCCCCTGCACATTCATAACGTCCCCTAGACAGAAACGTCTGCGAGAGTCAGAACGTACCCTTGGTCACGTCATTGATGCAGTATTTGAAGTCCGGTCCTCCGCAGCTCCAGCTCATGTCCTCCAGACTGAAGCTCTGGTTGGATCGCAGCATGATGATCTCGATGGCGCTGGACTTGAGGAGCGCAATCTGATCCTCCGCGGTCAGGTCCCTGAGACAGAGACACACTGGGGTATAATTCTACTCCAAGCGCTCTGGATGTGAGTTCACTGAACGCCACACAGACCCTGCCTTTAACACGCGGAAATATCACAGGGATCTCCGCAAACTGATCAAAGTCATGCTTGCCTCCAATTTATCCACACAGCACATAAATTTAATAAATAAATACAATTTTCCCAGCTTTCCAAAGTGAATTTTCAATCACTCGAATCTTTGATTATTTAAATACCTTGAAAAAAAAACAGTCTTTTAGAGACTCCAGAATCAACTTGTGTGTCGAACAAACATCTAAATGATCAGGTTTTTAAAAACAGATACATATGAGGTGGAGCTGCACTCAGGGATCTAAACTCAGCAAAAAAAGAAACGTCCCCTTTTCAGCATTGTGTATTTCAACAATAATGTTGTAAAAATCCAAATAACTTTACAGATCTTCACTGTAAAGGGTTTAAACAATGTTTTCCATGCATGTTCCATTAACCATAATCAATTAATTAACATGCACCTGTGGAATGGTCGTTAAGAACTTAACAGCTCACAGAAAGTAGGCATTTAAGGTCACAGTTGTAAAAACGAAGGACACTAAAGAGACTTGTCTACCGACTGTGAAAGATGCCCAGGGTCCCTGCTCATCCCTCAGGCATGAGGACCGCTGATGTGGCTAGTGTCCGCACTGTGAGACGCCTAAGACAGCGCTACAGGGAGACAGGAAGGACAGCTGATCATCCTCGCAGTGGAAGACCACGTGTAACAACACCTGCACAGGATCGGTACATCCGAATAGCACACCTGCGTGACAGGTACAGGATGGCCACAACAACTGCCCGAGTCACACCAGGAACACAATCCCTCCATCAGTGCTCAGACTGTCCGCAATAGACCGAGAGGCTGGACTGACGGCTTGTAGGCCTGTTGTGAGGCAGGTCCTTACCAGACATCACCAGTAACAACGCTAGGGCTAGGGCCATTCCCCCCAGAAATGTCCAGGAACTTACAGGTGCCTTGGTGGAAGAGTGGGGTAACATCTCACAGCAAGAACTGACAAATCTGGTCCAGTCCATGAGGAGGAGATGCACTGCAGTACCTCAAGCTGCTGGTGGCCACACCAGTTACTGACTGGTACTTTAGATTTTGAGCCTCCCTTCATTCAGGGACACATTGTGAAACGTTTTAGTTTATGTCTCATGGTGTTGACTCTTTTATTGTTCTTACAAATATTTACACATTAAGTTTACTGAAAGTCAAAATAATTTAAGGTCAGAGGACGTTTCTTTATTTGCTGAGTATATTTGTAAAGAGGAATAATCTACCTGAAGCCGGGGATCATCTTGGCAAAGCCAATGACCTTCTGGATGCTGTAGCTGACCAGATCGGCCAGGTGAGGGAGCATGGAGAGGCGCGAGCTGTCCTCCTCGCTGGAGTCAGGGCTGCCGCCGCTGTCCTGGTACATCATCAGGAGGCTGCTGAGGTTCAGACGTGTGTCTGACGACTCTGGACACACAGAAAACGCATCCTGATCTGAATTTCGAAGTTTGTGTCGTCAAAGTTACACACCGCCATTTTCACAAAGAGAATGACCAATGAAATCCGGCGCTTTTGATGAGGTAAGAGAGCGGTTTGGTGGAGCTCATCCCACATTTGCTTAGAGAAAATCCTCGAGCGGTTTGACAAAAATATAGAGAAAAGAGAGGTTTTGTTGAGAGAATGCGCTATAGCCTTCGATTTCGGGAGTTTATTTTGCCTAAACACCTCTAAAAGTGAGTTTCATCCAACTTTATTTATTCAATTGGCAAAATATTTGCATTCTACACACAAAACATTAAGGACGTCTAGTTTATTAGTTTTGCACGTAACTAAGTGTTTAGAGGAGACAAAGTAAAGCTGGCGTTTTGACCAAAAGTTGATATAGCTGTATTTTTCAACATTATATCAGTATCTTATATCGGTATCAGCATTATGTCACTGTATTTGACTTTTTTTTCTTGCATGACACAGTGTTAACTAATAATTTAGAGGAGAGTTACTGCAGTAACTTGGCTTAGAATGACCAGACTAGTATTAACCCAGGTTTAAACGGTCTCACAAACGGCTAGTAATAAGATGAAATCAGAATGCATCACTCCTGCAGTCACTTTATTTATTTTGCAACTTTAAAACCTCTTAAAACTGGCTACAATGTAAACAGTATGTCCCCTGTAACATAGAAATAGAACGGGATAAAGATGTGGTAAGGAGAATTAAAAGTTTTCTGTGTGTCACATAAAAGAAGTCCAAAGTGCATCGAAGAGTTCTATGTAAGTCTCATCGCTTCACAGGCGAATTTAAACAACACTTCACAACATGCTTCACGCAGTTCAGAGCTGAGAAGCTTGTTTGAGCTGCGCTGTGGTGGGCAGTTACAAAGTAAATATAATGCATTACTGTACTTCAGAAGCTTTTTCAAGTGTCTATACTGTACTCAAGTTTTTTCATTTGTGGAGACTTTTTACTTTAACTTCACAATAAATTAAGAGTCAATTATCTTACTTTTTACTCAACTACATTTTGGGAAATCAGGCATTCCTTTTCATTTACGAGTGGATAAAAATTTAATTGTTCAAGCATTTCAACAGCTTTATTTTGTGATCCTTTTACGCTACAATCTGACAAGACCCAGTTATATTCACATACAGAGACATTTAGGTACAATATAAGTAAAATAAACTTGTGAACCCATGTTTAATAGTTTAGACATTAAAAAGGTTTTTTTTTAACTTGCAACTATGTTAAAATAAACCTTAAATTTAAATTGCTTAGAAATCATATTATTTCATTTGGTTATGAAGGAAATTATGGATACTAACGGTAAGTACATTTTAAGCCAAATACTTTTGTACTTTTACTCAAGCAACTTCTGAAGGGGAGCACTTTACTTTTAGTACAGTAATATTTTACCAAGTGTATCTTGGAAACATTATGCATAGATTACCAATAATTTGCTATTACAAAAGTTCACAAAGGGCTTCAGTCCACGCATGCGCTTGGTTTCGTGTTGGTGTTTGTAATTCGTGAAATATCTTGAGTTAACTTTCGCTGTAATGTTTTCTGCCATTTGTTCTCCACCATCACCTCCTCCTGCACTGTCTGTGTACATTTGTGTACATATTACGTATTTTGCTTGTGTTTTATTCTGTTTTATTATCATTTATTACATTAACAATGTGTAGATTTAAGGATTGAAGAAACATTACTTGATTTTTCTCTGGTTTTTGCATCTACTTATTCTGTTGTTTCTGAGAGCGGATTGGGCGTTTTACATGAAATACGAAATGTTCGACATACGAAAGCCAGCCTGGAACGGAATAAATTCTAATCTTGAGGTACTACTGGCCTTGGTTTGTGTACTTTGTCCAACACTGATGCTGCGAGTTCTGCATAATGTGCTTTCAAGCTGTTTCCATGAGATAATGTTAAGAAACAAAGTTTGGATCAATTTCATGCAAATATAGCAGAGGTTTAAAATCAGGAATGTGTTTTATTCTTTTCAATGGGGTTCCGTTGACATTACGACACACTGTGTTTGGTACCACAGCAAAAAACTCCCCCTCTCAAACAATGTCCCTATGCACAACGTGTTCTCGTGCAACTGCTCTTTCCTGTCTTAGTTTTAGGAGCACTGGAGTGTAATCAGTCAAAGATGAGCTCAACACCTTTCTTCAGCAAATGGACTACAAATAATCAGGCTGTTCCTGCACACAATGATGAGGGGGTGTGATCATCGGGAAATGAGGCTCATGGAATGGCGTGTCATTTACCTGGCGAATGGTTGAATGAATCTGATGAAGCATCAGAGAGAGAGTGAAGAGATGCTGCTCGACTGGCACTGCGAGTGACCGGACCCTCGCGGACTGGAGGCTGGAGAACACAACACACATCTCAGGAAATTTAGATGCCAAGATTCATGGAAACCAGCATAACACATTCTCGGCTCCATGACAAACACAGAGCTGCTGGCTGTTCCCCTTAACCTCTTAAGCCCTGTGGCCTATTTTCCGAAAATCCTATACCTTCACTTTAAAAGGCATTTCTCAGCTTTTACAAGGTCTAAATCTTGGTATCAAAATGAAGATAGGTTCTTGGGGAGTGGTGTGCATGAGTTAATTTGACAGTCAAGAACACTGGGTAAAAGTAATTGATGTTGAATTGGCCAAAAAATGAACTCCGCCCAAAAAAAAAACACATGTTTCCTCCAATATCTCCTTATTTTACTTATAACGAAGCAAATAAACACAATCAATTGTAACCACTACATGTCAAGGACATCTGTAGCAAGTTTGGTGTTCATACTACAAGAAACTAATATTCTGTAAAGGTTTTGATTGAACAAAGTTCAGGCGTAATCCATGTTGGCACAGTTTGGCACAATAATTAAAATATGGAAAAAATCTTGTCCAAAGCTTCGGCTACGTTCATGGTCTTCTTTTCTTGCTTACTGGACATGATTTCAGCACAAAAAAAACTCCTAAAGAAACGCTGTAAAAGGGGGGTGGAAGCCCCTTTACGCCGTCTCCATGCGGCATGTGTAAGCTTCTGTTCATTCCGCTTCCAACCTTGTAACTTCGTGTGCCCACCCCTTGACCATCTGTCCAACCCGGGAGCTCTATACCTCATTGGAAAGCTTTGAATCTGTAGAATCCAATGATATCCACCCTTTTGAGACGGACAGGATCCCCGACGAATCACAGGACACGGAGCGTGGAGAGGACTGCTTTTACGCACGGGGAGTGTTTCCATATTTGGTCATGTTATGCGAGCAGAGAGCTACAGAAAAGAGCCAAAATGGAGTTTCCGCGAAGCTATCAACCGGATACAACAACAAACGGACTTTTATCGCTATGGAAATAACTTTTGTCTAAAAAACGGCAAAGGTAAGACAAGATTTACATGCTTGCTTTGTTTTTGCTGGCGTTTTTTTCGGGGAACTTTCGCTCCCTGCTCTGAAATACTTCATGCAATGTTAATGAGTTGCATATCACTGGATTCAGCTGGTTGTTAGCTTCCATTTAATGTAATGGTTCGGGTGTTTCCGTTTATATTGTGGATACATATCTCACATAAACAAAAACGTGGTCATGAATTATACTCCGGACATGTTGTTTATTTGCATGGCGTTCGAGCTGTGGTTAACGGATATGAAATTGAATTAGATACGTTTTTAGAGGAGTTTCCGCTGAACACAACAGTATTTAATATGTGTGGGTTATTCTCAGGGTTAGTGAGCTATGAGTGAAAATGTAACGCACAAGGGGGCAAGTCCCCGGTACCGGGGACTCTCGGGCTGAAGAGGTTAATCCCAGTTTAGCATGGCTTCACCATTCAGCTGGAGTCAACACCCCCTGAACTTAGAACCACACAAGTGAAAACGGCGTACATATGTTCCGGCATGTTCTGCATGATCTGGACCGACACTAGCAGCACACTATTACAAGGTGAGCCGTAATACATGGAAAAGTAGTAAAAGCGTGATTTGAAAATGTGTAAAATGAAATTAGAGATATTTAATGATCAAAGTGTTGCACATTTTACAAACTGCATTTACTCCCAAAGTGCTGCACACGACAGTATTCAAAAGAGACAAAAAAAAACTCTTAAAACCAGAATAAAAAAAGTCAAATGTACGGAGTAAAAGGGAAAAGTCTGCAGAAAATTAACACTTTCAACTTGTCAATTCAAACTAGTTTGTGCTTAGCCAGAACAGTGCGACACCAACATCTTTCTCTGGATGTGGAAGCTGCTTGGAAATGAGGTCAGTGCAGCAATAAAACTGAAGCACTGAACTGACCCTAAAGCGAGCGAAATCGGAGTAGGAGTCGTCGTAGGTCTTGTG